>BLSH010395942.1:563387-584997 GCA_018402905.1 Glandirana rugosa
CCCTGGGCGCTACCCTTCTCCCTCCCGGGACCGGTCCCCAGTCCCCCCGGGAAGTATTAAAGAACGTGGCCCCGGGACTTCCAATATCCATGAGGAGACTATCCTAAACTTGATTTAGGAGAGAATCTGTCGAAATTGGTCTTTGTTTAAAGGGGTAACCTTCTAAAGATGAGGAGATAAGGACAAGACCACCGTAGAGTTTAAAACCCTAATAAAAAGTGAATGTCCAATTTCACCTTGATGTCATGTAGACTCGTGGTGTTTAGTTTTTGATATATTAAGTCAAAAATGTGAGTCTCCTTTGAGAGGGTGGGTAGGGACAGAGGTATAACACAGCCAGAAATGTAAGGGGGGGGGGGGGGTTCAAAGTGATTTCTCAACAAAATAAAATATGGAGACAGGGATGGGTGGGAGAGTTTCCTCTGAGTGTAAAAACTGAATTATATAGTTTTTGATTTGTGGTGCTCAGATGTACTGTAGTTCCACTTTAACCTGTAAGTGAAAAATAATCCCAAAATTTGAGATGCCACCAGAACAGGAATAGAGGAGTAGAAATCTTCCAATGGGGAAATTTGTTTCTGGTTAAAGCTGTCTAAGAGAGGATTTAGTTCAAATCCTATCAGAGGAGTACCTATAACCTTCAGGGCCCCGGTGCAAGAAATTATGAAGGGCCCCCCTGACCCCTGGCCAGGGCCCTCCCTCTTCCCATCGCGGGTCCCTTTATTACAGTACCGCAGTGGGGCCCTTTCACAAGCTCTGCAGCGGGCCCCCTTTCTGCCATCTTCGGGCCTCCTCATGATGGTGAAATGCCAGGGCCCGGTCACAATTGCAACCTTTGCAATCCTGATAGTTCCCTCACTGGTTTCAGTAGTTTTTAATTTTTATATTAATTTTATTTTTTTTTTTACCATTTCATTTTATTTCTTTTACAATTTTTTACAATTTTTTTAGGAGCCCTGTTGGGGGGCTTTGATGAGATATCAGGGGTCTATACAAACCTCAGCTCTCAATCTCCATCTGTTTAGCCTCAGCTGCACAGAATGGACAGGAATAGCTGTGCACGAGCCTCCCATTCATTCAGTAACGGAAGTATAGTAAACAGTTTACTATGCTTCAGTTATGAATGAACCAATTGGTACCAATCACTGACTCTGTTTATTCAGAAAAGGAAGGAGCCGGTAAATGACAAATTTCCCGACCCGTTCCCATCTCTCCATCATGACACATCTTCTACAGCAGCTGGCAGGACAGAGGAGGGGGGAAGACAGCAACTCAGTGGGGGGGACCAGGGAAGCACACAGAGACCCTGGGAACAGCAGGAGACAAGTAAACTGGATAGAAGGAAATGGAGGAGATTGGGTTCTCTAAATGCCGCCCCGCCATCCCTCCTATTCAGGTGTACAAGGGAGGCACACGGGCCCCCTGGACCATGGGGCCCAGTTGCAACTGCAACTCCTGCAATCCCTACGCCCCTAAATCCTATTGTGTCTATAGGACAGGGAGTAAAGCAAAATGTCTTGAATGGGACATAAATGACAATCCTGATGTGGTTTTAACTCTTCCATGTACAAAGGGACAAAGCAAAAAAAAAAAAAAAAGTTTTGGCTTGAAGCGGTGTTAAACACAAAACTATTGTTAAATGTATTAGCAGATTTAAATACACTAAACAAACTGAAGTCACTCTCTAGCCCACATGTTATCACTAACAGCACACAGGTTTTTTTTTTCTTTTGAGATAAAGGTTTTGCATGAATAAATAAAAGCTGATCATTTTAATCACCCCTGCCAGTGTTAAGTGCTTTGTCTCATCCATGTAATCTGATACATTCTGCTGGAGAGCCTGAGCTTCTGAAAAAGAACAGACCTACTGCCTGGCTGGATCACCAGGTTAAAATAAATAAAAGAAAGAAAGCCTAAAAAATAAAGCTAATGCAGCCATCAGATCTAAGAATTGATAAGCTACAATATCACAAATGTTTGCTTTTGGGTTTAATAATACTTTAACCACTGGCTTAATGGGCACTTAAACCCCCCTCCTGCCCGGACCAATTTTCAGTTTTCAGCGATGTCACTCTTTGAATGACAATTGTGCGGTCATGCGACATTGTACCCAAACAAAATTGACGTCCTTTTTTCCCCCACAAATAGAGCTTTCTTTTGGTGGTATTTGATCACCTCTACGTTTTTTATTTTTTGCGCTATAAACAAAAAAACAGCCACAATTTTGAAATAAGAACTTTTTTTTTTAAATTTTTGCTTTAATAAATATCCCAAAAAAAACAAAAAACTCATTTATTCCTCAGTTTAGACCGATATATATTCCTCTACATATTTTTGGTAGAAAAAAATCGCAATAAGCGTATTTTGAATGGGTTGCCCAAAAGTTATAGCGCCTACAAACTATGGAAATTGGTTTATGGCGTTTTTATTATTTTTTTTTATTTTTTTACTGGCAATGGCAGCGATCTGCGATTTTTATCGGGACTGGGATATTGCGGCGGACATGGCTGACATTTTTGACAATTTTTTGGGACCAACAACATTTATACAGCGATCAGATCTAAAAATAGACACTGATTACTGTATAAATGTCATTGGCAGGGAAGGGGTTAACACTAAGGGGACAGTAAAGGGGTTAAATGTGTTCCCTGTATGTGTTCTAACTGTGTGGGGGCTGGGCTAACAGGGACATAACAGATCTAACTGATCCCGATCACAGGGATCAGTAGATCTGTCATGCCCCCCCTGAAGTGTTTACATCGGCGGTTCCCCGTTCTGCTCTCTGTAAAGGGATCGCGGGTCTCCGGCGGACACCAAGTCCACCCGACCCGCAGACATGCTCACGCAGCGTACGGCGGCTGCCATAGCGAGCCCGGGGGCGTGCATAGGGGAGGACGTCTATTGACAGCCTCCCGGCAGAGTAGATCCGCGCTGTAGCCATCAATCGGCTATAGCGTGGATCTGAAGTGGTGTAAAAAAAATCATACTTACCTTGATGGATGCAGCATCAATCCCATGCTGCATCTGTCCTCCACTGAGCAATCAAACACCGCCAATCGCTCAGTTCCCAAGGGCTCCCTAAACAGAGAACTGGTGACAGACAGTCACTGGCTCTCCACTCTGCCCCCTCACTCACTGGAACACTGGGCTGTGGAGGTGGCAGGAGTGGCCGACTCAGTCCCTCTGAGAGGCTGAGCCGGGTGCCAGTCCAGGCATGTCCATCCATGCGACTTCATTGTCATGATCTTGCCCGAGCCTGGACCGGCTCTGTGACGTCAGCTGACAGCGGGCTTCAGCCTGCTGTCTGCTGAAAACGGCTCACAGTAGTGCAGAACAAACTGCACTCCTGGGATCCACAGGATAAGTACAGCCTAACGAGCTTTAGCTGTACTTCTCCTTTAAGCAGCACTATAGACCCGATCTCCTCCCTGATGTGACGTTTGGGTCTGGCACTTAGCAGTTCTAGCTTATGAACTGCATCCTGGGAGAATGGAGAAAAGTCACATCTCCTGCATATCCAGAAATACCATTATTGTGCTCATCCCTACTCTATATGTTGAAAGCATTTTAGCATCCAATTATAACATCTAACAGACAGAAGTTACCCAAATAGGGGCACTGAACCTCAGGAGAGGACATGGATATGAGAAACTGCGTGCACAGAATTGGCAGTCCATGGGCAGGAAAACCCCATTAGTTTACCTCTGAGGACTGTATAGTAAATGGAGAGAGGGGAAGGCCGTGTCCAAAATTTAGGTTGAAGGTAGTTGAGCTAGCTACTGAATAAACCTTGTTGGTATTTCTATAGAAAAGCAACTTCCTGATTGCAAGAATTTAACAGAACTTCTCAATGTTTTTGTAATTTAAGAAGAAGAGGTTTCAGCTGAGTGAAATTTCCATTATGAAATATTCAGAGGTTTATTTATGCATTACATACACATTCCTGCTGGCAGGGTCGGATTTCTTGCTGGGGCACAGAAGCTGTGGCCTAGGGCAGTGGTTCTCAACCTCAGTCCTCAAGTACCCCCAACAGGCCAAGTTTTGGGAATTGCTCTTAGATAAAATAGCTGTCCAAAATACCAAGGCATTGACTGATTTAAAGCACCTATGCAAGATAAAGGAATACCTGAATATATGGCCTGTTGGGGATACTTGAGGACTGAGGTATAGGGTACCATGGCTGTTGCCACCCATGCTATGTAATTGTGCAGCCCTGCTCATGCACTGTCATATAATAAAAGGTCTAAAGAACTCTCAGTATGAGACCCCTTTCGCACTGAGGCGCCCATGCTGTTATCGCTAAAGCGCCGTTCGTTTTGGTAAAACGTCCCCGTTTTGCGGTGCTTTCAAATCACTTTTCAGGTGCTTTGGAAGCGCTGCCCATTCATTGTAATGGGCAGGGGCGTTTTGGGAGCACTGGTTACAACGCTCCCAACCCGCCCCAAAGATGCTGCTTGCAGGACTTTTTTCCCCATCCCACAACACATCACCCGAGAGTGAAAGCACTCATTCCAATGAATGGGAGTTTTCAGGCGCTATTTCTATTGCTAAAATGCCTGAAAACTGCCTCAGTGTAAAAGGGGTCTGAGCTAATTATAAATTAGTTAAAGTGATACTAAAGGTTTGTTTTTGTTTTCTTAAAATAACAAAAATATTATACTTACCTCCTCTGTGTAAGGGTTTTGCACAGAGTGCCCCCAATCCTCCTCTTCTGGGGTCCCTCCTCAGCGCACCTGGCTCCTCCCTGCATCGAGTGCCCCATTGGAGAAGCGCACTCCGTGGGGTCACCCGTGCCGGTGTGCACCCTAGTCCTGTTTGTACATTCATTAACACACACAGGGGCGGCCCATCCATTAGGGTGCACATCGCCGCCCCCTCTCTCCAGCCACCCCCTCGATGCCATGGATAGATTCATGTATAACATGAATCTATCCATGGCCACCCGTGACCAGCCCCCCTATTCATATGAATTACCACAGCGGGGAGTTTCTATGAAGCATCTCATTAGAGTCGTAGGCTCTAATAGGCTTCATTACAGTGTGGCTTGTGGCGCAAAGCGTGGCGCAACAAGCTCTTAGCAAGGCAAATTAACATTTGTCTTTCTAACCCTGAGCCGCTCTCCGCCAATCAGGAAGCGCCTGTATGTTACCGGTTTCCCAAGTGGCGGAGAAGACAGTCGATCCTGTTGGACGCCTGTCTTGGAGGAGGAGGGGGATGCCGCCGGAGCACACACTGCATGCTCCCCGCTTGCTGCCTGCTGCTAGATGGGGTAGGTGCGGGATGTCCCGACTGCCATGGGGGGTGAGTACTGTCAGTGCCATGGGGGGGGGGGGGAGATGGATGCTGATACCCCTCTGGTGATGCTGCATTGCTGTATATACTCCTCTGGTGATATGCTATACACTCCTCTGAGTGATACTGTATATACCCCTGTGGTGATATGCTATATACCCCTCTGGTGATAATGTATATACCCCTCTGGTAATATGCTATATACCAGTCTGGTGATACTTTATATACTCCTCTGGTGATATGCTATATACAATACTTCTCTGAGTGATATGCTATATACTTCTCTGAGTGATACTGTATATGCCCCTGTGGTGATATACTATATACTCCTCTGGTGATATGCTATAATATACCCCTCCGGTGATATTCTATAAAATACCCCTCTAGTGATATTGTATATACCCCTCTGGTAATATGCTATATACTTGTTAGGAACCATTACGGGCCATTGGATCGCCTATGTGCGGGCACACGTAGCGTGTGTGTGCACTCCCGTGCATGTTTGCACGTGCGCCGGCAATGGCGCCAATAGCGACCATTTAAGCAGACAGCACCGTTCTACAGCGTTTCCAGTGTGTTTCCGTGACTTGCTTCCTAGACTTCCTGTATCTGTGACCTGCCTGCCTGACCTTGTTGAACTTTGCCTGCACTGACCCTCAGCTTGCCTACGACGACTCTTGTGCCTGATCCCTTGTACTTCAGCTGCCCGTCTGTTAATGACCCTGCCTGTACCCGACTAATCGCTTGCCTGCTCCTTCTGTACCGCACTTGCCCGCCTGTTACCGACCCGGCCTGCATCGCCAATCTTCTGTCTTGCACGAGCTCCTGTTGGATCCTCACAACATCATCTGCATCTCTAACAGCCCCCATGCCCCCCTGTGCTCTGGAACCTCATGTCTACTCTACCAGGGGCTCCTGAACCAGGGCCACAAGAGAGGTTGCCCACTGCATAGTCAGACTCCACCACCAGGTACGTGACAGAAACGGACAGCCATGTCTCAGTCTGAGCAGGGGCCCTTTCCGTTACATGAACTCTGTCAGCACTTTGTTAGGAAAAAGAACAAGTCTGCCAGTAAAACTGTCTGTTTCCGCGGTGGTGTACTCGCCGGAAATGGCGCCAAATGACGCTATTTAAACCTGGAAGTGCCAGCAACGGGTGCTGCTCGTTCTACAGCGTCCGTGACCTGTGAGCCTCAGCTCCCTCTATCTGTTCCAGTGTTCGTTTGCCTTTTGTTTGACCCGGCTTGTCCTGACCTGCTGTTTTGCTACCTGCACTGACCCCGGCTATCCATGACCATCCGATTGTCTACTCCTTTGTACTTCTGCTGCCCGCCCGTTGAATGAACCTCGCTTGGACTTGACTACCCGCCTGCCTGATCCTTTTGTACCTTCCTGCCTGCCCATCGCCGACCCAGCCTGTACGACCAGTCTTCTATCTGCACATCTTCTGGAACCTCACTACATCATCAGTGACCATCCAGCCCTCATGCCATCCCACACTCTTGGACCTCTGTCTACTCTACCAGGGGTACTTGAATCGGGTGCGCAAGAGCGGTTGTTCCCTGCACAAGACAGACTCCACCACCAGGTTCGTGACACACTTGGATGGTCTCTCTCGAGCCGTCCAAACCCTACAAGCAGGATACATCCGGCTGGAGGCCCGTGTCCTGGAGTCTTCTTCACCGGCCCCATTGGGGGTCAGCTGTCCCACAACGGACTCCATGATCACTCTTTCCTCGGAACCCACAGTTCCCTTGCCTGAACAGTTCTCGGGGGGCCGTAGGAAATTCCAGGCGTTCTGTAGCGCCTGCAAACTGTACTTCAGCCTTGTACCTTTTCCCTAGAAACCACGAAGGTGGGGCTGGTGATCTCTCTACTGCAAGATGAGCCCCAGTCGTGGGCCCTCCGGGCTCCTGGAACAAGGGGCGCCTGAAGTCTCTGACCTTTCCTGGTTCTTCCATACAATGGCTAGATTATATGAAGATCCGCACCAGGTGGCCACTGCCGAAGCCACGCTCCACGCCCACTGACAAGGCCGCCGCTCGGCTGAGGATTATGTGTCAGAGTTCAGGCGTTGGAGCATCGACATGGCCTGGAATTAGGCAGCTCTCTGCCACCGGTTTTGGCTAGGCTTAACCAATTCCTTGAAGGATGAGTTGGCCCATGTGGGGGTGCCGTCCACTCTGGGGAGTCTCATCAATCTGGCTATTCAGATCGATCGACGCCTCAGGGAACACAGAGCAGAGATTACCAAAATGAACCTCCGACCCTCATGGATGCTACCTCTGGCCTCTGGCTTCCCAATTATCGCTCTAGCCAGCTCCACCATACCCACCTCTCCTCCTCTGATGCAGTCGGAGCCTAAGCAGCGGGGTGTGGTGCACCCGGCACTGACCCCTGAAGAGAAACAGCGCCAAAGAAACATGGGCCTTTGCCTCTACTGTGGAGAGCTGGGGCACGTCGTGCGAGCCTGCCCTACCAAGTTGGGTAAGTGTCTGGCTTTCTCCCCCCAATCCGTACCTGGCAACGCTGCTCACCTCACCCTCTCCTTACTTCTACAGCTTCCTGATAGAACCATTATTGTCCATGCCATCATTGATTCTGGTGCTTGCAGCTGCTTTGTGGACTTAACTTTTGCTGCACAACATGGGATCCCTCTACGTCCCAAATCCCGCAGGATGGCGGTGCACCTGGCTGACGAAACAACCCTAAAATCTGGTCTAGTCACACAGGAAACCGCTCCCCTGAACACCACGATGCTCGGAGGTCACCAAGAGCTCCCCACACTCTAAGCTATCGCCTCTCCCATCTTCCCTGTCATCCTTGGTCTACCTTGGCTTCAGGCCCATAACCCCACCATTGACTAGACTACAGGAAACATCCAGTTCCAATCACAGTACTGCCACGAGCACTGTCTTCCCAGGACTCCCGGAATGGATCCTTCCCTACTATGGATGGACCTTGACCCGGAGCCTTTCTTGGATGTTTTTAGCCAGAAGGGGGCTGAGGTCCTTCCTCCCCATAGACCGTATGACTGCCCCATCGAGCTTCTTCCTGGTGCTGAAATTCCTTTCGGAAGGATTTACCCACTTACGGAATTGGAACTCAGCACCCTCAAATCATATATCGATGAGAACCTCAGCAAGGCGTTCATCCGTCCGTTCACTTCTCCAGCTAGGGCAGGAATCTTTTTTTGTGGAAAAGAAAGACCATACGCTGTGCCCATGCATAGACTACCGGGAACTCAATAAAGTTACAGTTAAGAACTGTTATCTGCTTCCGCTAGTACCGGAGTTGTTCCAACACCTGGGGACTGCCACCATCTTTACCAAATTGGACCTCCGGGGAGCTTACAGTCTGGTACGGATTAGAGAAGGCGATGAATGGAAGACAGCCTTCCGTACCTGTTTCGGTCATTACGAGTACTTAGTAATGCCATTCAGTCTGTGCAACGCTCCGGCCACGTTCCAGCACTTCATAAATTATATCTTCAGGGACTTTCTCGACCTCTTTGTCATTGCTTACCTGGATGATATCCTGATTTTCTCCCTTTCCCTGGAGCTTCATCGCAATCATGTGAAACGGGTACTGGGTCGCCTTCGCCAACACGGCCTTTATGATAAACCTGAAAACATTATTTCTTTCGGAGGCATCAGGATGGACCCTCAAAAGGTCTCTGCCATCTTGGACTGGCCAGCTCCAGCTGATAAAAAGGGAAACCAACGCTTCGTTGGATTCGCAAACTTCTACAGGAAGTTTATCCGGGAGTTCTCCTCCATCATCTCACCCATCACCCAATTAACCAAACAGGGTATCCCGTTCCACTGAACTCTGGAGGCTCAAACAGCCTTTGAAAAGCTCAAGGAGCTATTCACTTCCGCACCTATTCTTAAGCATCCGGATCCTGCTCTCCCCTATGTTCTGGAAGACGATGCATCTGAGGTAGTGGTTGGAGCGATTCTCTCCCAAAGACAAGGTACCACAGCTCTGCTGCACCCGGTAGCGTTCTTCTCTCGCACGCTATCATCTGCCGAGAGAAACTATGACGTGGGAGACCATGAACTTTTGGCTATTAAATCGGCACTAGAGGAATGGCGGTTCCTCTTAGAAGGAGCAGCACATTCAATCCTCATTTATACAGATCACAGGAACCTCGGATACTTGAGGATTGCTAAAAGACTGAAACCACGTCAAGCCAGGTGGGCGCTGTTCTTCTCCCGATTCAACTTCCACATCACTTACGGGCCCAGGTCGAAGAACACCAAGCCAGGCCCCCTTTTGCGCTTGTTCAATGCACCCGAAACCCCGGTATCCCCAGATACCATCCTACTTTCCGGAGGTTTCTTGCTGTTGCAGAAAGATGTGCTGTCACAGATCCAACAAGCTTTCTTGGGGTCAAACCCCCTTCCGGGAACCCCTCTACTGCTCAAAGACGGGTTGCTCTGGCACAATCACAAGATCTTCGTGCCAAAGAACCTACGAACCTCAGTCCTGGACCTCTACCACGACCACCGGCTTGCTGGGCACTTCAGGGTACGCAAGACATCTGAGTTGTTACAGCGCACGTTCTGGTGGCCCCCGAGTTGTAAGGGACTGTAAACGCTATGTGGAATCATGCACTACCTGCAGCCGGTGCATGGGGAGTAAGACTCAGTCGTGGGGCCTCCTTAAACAACTACCTGTTCCGGAGAGGCCTTGGAGTCACATTTCTATGGACTATATTGTGGAATTACCCCCTTCTGAAGGCTTCTCCACCATCTTCGTGGTGGTGGACGGGTTCTCTAAGATGGCCCATTTTCTGCCCATGAAGGGAACACCTTCTGCTGCAGAGACTGCCAAGATATTCATTAAAGAGATTGTTAGGCTCCATGGGATACTGGCAGATGTGGTATCCAACCGCGGAGTGCAATTTACGTCCAAATTCTGGAGGTCCCTGTGCAGGTCCTTGAAGATTGGACTATCCTTGTCCTCTGCCTATCACCCCAAGATGAACGGCCAGACAGAACATACCAACCAAACGCTGGAGCAATATCTGCGTTGCTTTTCTTCCTACATGATGATGATGACTGGATTACGCTCCTACCGCTGGCTGGGTTCGCATATAATAACTCTGTCCACTCTGCCACTCTACAGTCACCGTTCTTCGCCAATTATGGTTTCCACCCAGCCTTCTTGTCCAACGCCTGCCCGGAGAATACGGTGCCAGCTGTGGCTGACTTATTGGATTCCTTCACCTCCAATAATAGACTTTTGCAGGAGTCTATGGCACAAACACAGGCTGCTAACAAGGAGACCTATGACAAAAAGAGACGTGGGGAGTTAAACTTGGAACCAGGCAGTCAAGTATAGCTATCCACCTAAATCTAAGACTGGCATGCCAGTCCAAGAAGCTTGGTCCAAAATTCTTGGGACCCTTCCCTATCAAAAGGAAGATCAACGAGGTGGCATATGAGCTGGAGTTGCCTGAGTCATTTCGCATCCATCCTGTCTTCCATGTGTCCCTGTTAAAGCCTAAGATCTCCGATCCCTTTCCAGATCGGAAGACAGGTCCACCTGCACCAGTGCTGGTTGACGGGATGGAGGAATTTGAGGTAGAATCCATCCTGGTCAAGTGGAAGGGCTATGGGCCCGAAGAGAGCTCTTGGGAGCCAGAAGAGAATCTACAAGCAGAAGAATTAAGGTGAAAAGCCGGGAGGGTTTACAACCCCTTTAAATACAGTCCTGATTTGTCAAAACAAAAGGTGTTCCATATCTTTCAGTTGGGGTTCTTTACACATCAGCCACAGTTTGATTGGAAAGGCCTGTGCAGCATGCTGCAGACAAAAACTCATGCTCTCTGTGTGAAAGCAGTGGCCTCTCTGCAGAGGTCTGACATGATACCTGCTGAATCAGAGCTAGAGCTGTCCAATGAGCAGGGAGGATGAGCTTTGCCAATTGCAGAGCTACAGGTCTGACTCCACAGTGGGTGTATCAGACTTCTGCAATGAGACCCCTAGCAAGCTTTACCACAGAGAGAGCAAGGGCCCTTCTCTGCAACATGCTGGCAGGTGAAAGACTTTTCTAGTTCAGGCTGTGTTTGCTTTAGAAAGAAAAGAAACTGCAAAAACTTTGAATGCCTGGAATGTAGTTCACTGATTTAAACTGCAAGTTCAGTTGGGCTTTAAAAACATTATTTGCGGGACACCACCAGTCTTGCCCTACCTAGCACACATTTGCTTCCACTTTAAAGAGGAGCTCCAGTCATTTTTGTGTTTATTCAAAGTCAGCAGCTACAAAAAGTGTAGCTGCTGACTTTTAATAAACACACACTCACCTGTCCCAGGATCCAGCGATGTGGTTGCCCAAACCATCACTTCTCTCCCTCTCCTCTCCCGGCGCGGACATTTCAACTGTGGGCACCAGGCTGTGACAGCTTGCGGCTTCACAGCCAGGTGCACTGCACATGCGCGATTCGCTCTGCACCTCCTGAATGGTCGGGCAATCTTCTGGGACCTGTGAAGTGTTCCAGAAGACTGCACAGAAGGAGGGGGAGAGGAGAACTTCTGCTCAGATCACCTAGGCGATCCAAGGCAGAAGTGGTAGTGGGAACATGTCAAAACTACCCGCTCCACCCCCCAAAAAATGACATGCCAAAATGTGGCAGGGGAGGTGAAAAGGAGTGCTTAAAATGGAACATCTCCAGTTTGGAAAATTCTCGGGGCTGTCGATCAATTGGTCTAAATCCGCACTGTTACCTCTAGACAAGGAGGAAACATCCAATTTTTCCCGAATCTGCCCAGTACAGGTGGTTCCACAGTTTAAGTATCTTGGAATTATTATCTCCCCTCGTATTACTGACTACTGCCAATTAAACATCTCACCACTGCTCACTAGATTCAGGGACAAAGTTGTATTGTGGAACAAATTATGGCTATCGGTGGCGGGAAGGGCCAACTTAATTAAAATTATATTTATGCCCCAATTACTCTATTTCTTACACAACTCCCCAGTAGTGCTTCCCCTGAAACTATTTTGAATAGTGAACTCCATATTTAAAGCCTTGCTGTGGAGGGGCGGGTGTGCGCGCATCAAACTAGAGCAGTTGCAGAAGTCGAAGGATGGAGTTGGCCTGGCCCTCCCGAACCCGTGGATGTATTACATTGCCACTCAGCTTCAGCATCTGATCGGCGGACTACGGGGGCATGTAGCACAGGGAGAGGTAGGCACTGACTCCACGCTGTCAATTATGCTGTATGAAATGGGTGCCTCTACTTTGGCAGAGGGCCTGGAGGCTCAATTGTTCAGTAGGTCGAACAAAAGATGTCCGACCTACAGACTTATGCAAAAGGTTTGGGACAAGGCAAAACAGTTACAAAAAGTTGATGGATATACTGAGTTTAGTTCCATCTGGGGCAACCTTTCATACCCTGAACTGGCCAAAATACAACATGCACCCATATGGAAAGGGTACGGGGTGACACAAATAAAACATATTCTTCACAATGGGAAGCTTCTTGCATTTTCTCAACTAAGGGCAAAATATAATGTTCCAGCCAATAGATTTTTTTATTACCTACAGCTGCAGCACGCGGTGACGGCGCAGCAAACACTCCGTAATGCGGCCTTGTCCCCTACTCCTATCTTACCTATGTGCAACAGGTGACCTGCACCAAGGGATTTATATCAAGCTGTTATGCCATGCTTATGGGAGGTCATTTAGAAAACTTCCCTAACGCAGCCTGTGCAAAATGGGAGGAAGATGTGGGGGAGATACCTGGGGAGTTGTGGGAGGAAGCCATGGAGTCGGTCCGAATTAGCTCTCTTAATGTGTCACAAAGACTCTCACAGCTATACATTCTATTAAGAGTACACCGTACACCGGCTAGGTTGCATGCACTGGGGCTCTGACCGGATCTTTTATGTGGAAGATGTCAAACGGCGGTGGGAGACTTAATACACTTGATGTGGTGGTGCCCCAAGCTCCATCGGTACTGGAGCTCAGTGATCTCCACCCCTCTAGACCCCAAACAGTGTATCCTGGGCATTCTAGATGCAGTCGTTGGGGACAAATATGCAACGGAGGCGACTGCCTGGGCCCTGTTCCAGGCTCGTAAACTCATTCTACAGCACTGGGTTTCAGCAGTACCCCCTTCACTCCATATGTGGATAGAGACGATGGGAAATGTGCTCAGGATGGAAAAATTGATATACCAACACAGGGGTAGCCACACAAAATTTGAAAAACTTTGGGGAAACTGGGTAGCCATCCCAGGACTGGCTCCAGTGGATCTTGTGACAGACAGGCTAATTATGTAAGGAGAGGCAAGAACTGACATCCATGTGACAAGAGATAGAGGGAGAGGGGGATTGTAAGGGGTCTATGATATGCTTGATAATACACTTTTCAGCCAAGATGTGTGGAGAAAATGGTATATGTGCACTGTGCTATGTGGGTAATGTGCTGGTTGATAGTATGCAGCGATAAGGGGAATGGTCCGGAAGGTATACTATGGCACTGTATCACGATTGATATGTTTATTGAACATGCAATGTTTATAAGATGGCATATTGTTTACTGTTGTGACATCAAATAAACTTCAACCTGATTTAAAAAAAAAATGGAACATCTCCTTTTGGATAGAGCTCCACCTTAACATACAAGGACATCAGTGCACCTGGACCAATTGGAAGGCCAGATTCCCCTCATAGCTAGTATGATTACGCCACGCCCATGGGCGTCCGCAGGTAGGGGCAAGGGGGGGCAATTGCCCCCCCCTGGAATCAGGGATCAGATCAGGGGTTCCCCACTAGGTCCTTATCCTCTTGAGCCATGTATGCAGTTTCTGACAGTCTCTTGGGCCATGTATGCAGTCTCTGACCATTTCCTGTACCATGTCCACAGTCTCTGACTGTCTCCTGTGCTATGTCTGCAGTCTCTGACTGTCTCCTGTGCTATGTCTGCAGTCTCTGACTGTCTCCTGTGGTATGTATGCAGTCTCTGACTGTCTCCTGTTCCATGTCCGCAGTCTCTGACCGTATCCTGTACTATGCCCGCAGTCTCTGACCGTATCCTGTACTATGTCTGCAGTCTCTGACCATCTCCTGTACTATGTCCGCAGTCTCTGACCGTATCCTGTACTATGTCCGCAGTCTCTGACCATCTCCTGTACCATGTCTGCAGTCCCTGACTGTCTCCTGTACCATGTCTGCAGTTTCTGACCGTCTCCTGTATCATGTCTGCAGTCTCTGACTGTCTCCTGTATCACGTCTGCAGTCTCTGACCATCTCCTGGATCATGTCTGCAGCCTCTGACCATCTCCTGTATCACGTCTGCAGTCTCTGACCATCTCCTGGATCATGTCTGCAGTCTCTGACCATCTCCTGTATCACGTCTTCAGTCTCTGGCCATCTCCTGGATCATGTCTACAGTCTCTGACCATCTCCTGTACTACGTCTGCAGTCTCTGACCGTGATAATGTAATTATGACATTGTCAAAAAGGGGCAGAGCATGGATGACCTTGAAATTATGCCCCCCCCCCTGGAAAAAGTTCTGCGGACGCCCATGGCCACGCCTGAGGTCACAGGGGTCTGCCCAGGTGTAGACGGCCCAAGGCCAACCTCTACAAATGTCTCTTTCATGTGAACAAAGGTACCGGCCACAGGGTTGAGCTCAGTTTACCCCAGGAGAACTTCTGCATTCTACCAGGTGTTTATTTTGGTTCACATATACACACAGATTTTCAGTGGTGCTCCCACTTATTGGGGATTCCAAAGTATGGTCCCTCACACCTCCAATAGTCCAGGCCAGGAGTGAAACACTCAATACTTACAGGAAAGGTTATGAGATAAATACAATTAGTCCAGCCCTTGCTGCACAGTCAGATTTCACAAGGGTGCCAATCATGCTTCTTGGATAGGTGCTGCACTGCACTACCCCCTTGCCGGGAGAACACAATGGGGGTGCAGGAGGGATTCCCCCATCAACACTGACTGTTGATGGGGGAATCGAACAACATGGATTGCAGGAAAGAAAATAAATCGCTCCATCTATGGCCAGCTTAAGCTTCCCCACATCTCATGAAGGGTACACACGCTCCCAGCGTGCTGAATGGAAAAGAAAATGGACAGATCGTCGTACCAACACAAGCAATGTCGGTGCGGCGATCTCCCCCGTCGTGTTCTCGTATTCTGACGGGGGAATTGCCCCTCACCAGAACACACTGATCAGTGCTCACAGCTATTGGTTGCAAGCGCTGATCGGATCCCGAGCAGATGCTGGTTTTCCACCATGCCTATTCAACAGAAGCCGGCCGTGATACCATCTTCTGTAGAACAGGCTGCTGTACACATGGGCTGAATGTCCGCCGGTTCCTGCTGAACCGACTAATTTCAGGCCCGTTCAGGCTTCAGAAGCAGCTATGGAAGCCCCGAGGGCTAAAAGCCATGAATAAAATCCTCATGAAGATCTAATTTTGAATGTCATTTGAGGCCTTCCAACCTATCTTGGCTGTTTATATTATGTCTCTCTTAACTGTTGTATATTTTTATTCTGATATTTTTCCTTTGTATATGTATGGAAAAAAATGAAATAATAACAAAAAATAAATAATGTAAAAAAAAAAAAAAACATGAATAAAGTCATCTAACTTTTGTGCCAAATTGCATTTTATTGCATAATAGTTACATTTCATATACAACTGCAAATATGCACCAAAGGTATGTCTAATGCACCCATTGTGAGATATGTGAAATGTATACCTGCAGGCCAGAATAACATCAATTACATCAGAGGTGCAAATTCCATAACGTTAATAAATATGATTACTGAATAATCCTTAGGTCATCATTTCTGAACAGACTTGGAAAGCATAAAGTACTAGGGCCAGGTTCGTAACTATAAAAACTGGTAAAATTGAACTCCAGGTAAACATCTTAAAAGCCTCGTACGCATGGTGCGATGGTCGTACAACCAAACGGCCCAAATTGTATGTTGACTGTTGTATCTCGCATACTGACACGCACTAAGCGATCGTACGACCAAGCCGAACGTGGTGACGTGTTACGAGCGTATAAAGAGGAAGTCCAGTTGAATGGGATTTCTGAATTAGGAACGTAGGTTTACACGAACGGACACTTCCCAGCGTTCCTGACTTCTGAGCATGCACGTTTTGCACAGTACAACTTGTTGGACCAACTTCTCTGTACACATGATACAACGGTTGTACGACCACTTGTTGTACAACATAAGTTTTCTAGTCTGCTCATCCAAATTCTGTTGTACGACCTTCTCACGTCGGCTGTTCTAATCGCGTGTACTAACGGTCGGGTGATCATACAACAAGCGGTCGTACGACCGCTTTCATACGACCGTCGCACCGTGTGTATGGGCCTTTAGGCCTCATACACACGGGCGTTTTTTGATACCACATTTTTGGGCGTTTTTTGCAGCTCTCAATGTTATTCAATGGTCCCATAAATACAGCTGTAGAGGGCGTCGACGTTAGTGAGCTGTAAACAGAATGCGGGACCAACGCGTTCTGAGGCTGTAGTGTTTTGCCGTTATTGATGCTAAGCCGGCAAAACGCTCACTAACGCCGTACCAGTGTTGTCAACCTACCAGATTGAAATTTACTGGCACCTCACCCAAAATTTACTGGCACAGCCAAGCTTTTACTGGCATTTTACAAAAGTTACAAAATTACAGTTCTCAGTGCAAATTTCAGTATTTAGGCAACAAGCAACTACACTGTGCAAATAGCAATGTGATTTAAGGTAGATAGCAAGGTAAAAAAAAAAAACATATTTCTGTTATTTTCAATATAATAATGGCAGATTATTTAGTCTATCAGTTTTGTCACCTATGTCAAATTGTAGAGATTTCCCCTTAATTTCTGTTCCATAACCACCACAGAAAGTGAGGTGAAATCCCTGGTAGCCACTAGGATCACCAGAATTTATGTCCCCACTTCTAAAGACTTCCTGTCTCCATCACCTACTGTTTTTATCCCTCCAGTCTCCATCCCTCCATCACCCCTCATCTCCATCACAACATCCCCCCATCTCCATCCCTCCATCACCTCTTGACTCCATCACATAATCCCCCCATCAGTGGTTTATTTAGGTTTTGTGCTGCCCTAGGCCTGGGGGGGGGGGGGCAATGGATTCCCTTAAGAGATTTCCTAACACTTCTTGTTTGGCTATGGGCCAGCACAACAACTCCTTGGTTGAGGCCCGTCGCCTGGGCCCCATGGGATGCCTGGGTCAGCTACATATGTATGGGCTGTCCCCCCCTGATGGCAGCCCTACCAGTATTATCATACCGGCAGCAAGTGCAGCAGCTTTATGGGAGTGCCAGACTGGTTTGTCTCCTGGCCCAGTCCGCCCCATAAGACTGGCACTTCACTAATAATGTAGTGCAAACCGACAGGGACTCTTTTCGTGCTGCCCCCCTGCAAAGTGCCGCCCTAGGCCTGGGCCTTGTTGGCCTAGGCCAAGATACAGCGTTGCCCCCCATCACTTCCTGTCACCATCCCCATCACACCATCCCCATCACCTCCTGTTTCCATTACACCATCCTTCCATTACCTCCTGCCACTTATTCAGTGCACACTGCACTCATACAGCGCACACTGCACTCATACAGTGCACACTCACACTAAGAGAGAGAGACTCCTGAAACCTGGCTTGCGGCTGTTTGTCAGAGTGAGCAGAGACAGTGTGGGTGTCAGTCACACACTCACTGTCCCGACTCTTTTTGTCTGGCTTGAAGATGAAGCGTACTGCACTCACCACTGTCACCAGGAGGGCTGCAGGGCCAGCCAGAGCAGGGAGGCAGGCAGGAATCAGGAGGATTGCTCTGGTCAGGTGTTGGCTGGCGGTGGTGTGGCGGGAAAATGCAGTAACCTCATTTGAGGGCGTATTTGAGGGCGTATGGGTTGGGCAGAGGCACTAGCTGGCAGCAGGAGGAGTGGTCATCCAACTCGTCCCAGGGTCAGAACTGGATCTTCTCACTCTCCGCTCGGGGATTTCTGTAATTGCATATGCACAGCTCTGACCGGAGCCGACGGCCGCCGTTTTTACTGGCACTTTTCAGCTGCTACGGACTTTTACAGACACCCGGAAAACTGCCCTGTTTTTACGGTCTGTCCGTAAATTTACGGGCGGTTGGCAACACTGCGCCGTACCGACCTTAACTGGCATTTTTGACGCTGGCATTTTCAGGTTAAAAAATAGCAGAGGACTGTTTTTTAAAAAAACCACTATTGACGCAGATGCTCACTAACGCCGATGTAAAACACCGAAAAAAAAAACTGCAGATTTTTCCCTGACGTTGCCCGATGCTTTGATTATTTTTTTGCATACGCCCGTGTGTATGAGGCCTTAGAGTCATAGAGTTAGTACAGCAGTATACAGAGAACCTTGATGTGGGCACTGCAGCTTACACCTATATTTGCAAACCCTCTGTTTTTAATGTAAATAGTTAGACAGGGACAATTTGGTCTTTTTGCATGCTGGGTTTTAAGTGTCCTGGGAAATTTTTGTTTGTTTGTGATGTGCATTGCCCTTCCATGTGCACCTTACTGCAAAGGCTGGTTAACGATTGGGGTGTTTGCCACTTTTTTGTGCATTTGGTTGATTTGGGTGCAGGGACACACTGGATGCCTTCAGCTGCCATTGTGCTCTTGCCAGGGGTCCCTTGCATCCCTGTGCCTTTATGGAGGGATGGACTCCCTCCAGGCATACCTGCTCTTAATCTATCCACTGCTATATGTGTTCCAACTTGGAGACTAAAAATGATTTAGTAAGGACTGCAGTATACAGAGGAAACTTGATGTGCCAAAATCACTCTAGAATTGCACCAAAGTGGTACAAAACACTTTTTCCAAAACTGCGCCATCTTGCATTGATGTAAACGGGCACCATTGAAAACAATGTAATTTCCCTTGTCATGTGGTTCTGTGCGACTCAACTTTGCACCAACCCTAAAACACAGAGAGAATACATATAAGTGAGCTGTTCTAACCGCCAAAGGATTTTGTATTTCTGTCCATCCAGTCCTGAGGTCTACACAGCCCCATCACACAGCACAGCCAGGCATATAGTGCTACTAACAGTTAAAGTGTATGTCGAGACAATAAAATAAACCATATGCAGTGCATCTCTGCAATACATGCACATTTCCCATATTTTATCCCTTTAAAGAACTGGCAAGTACAGAAAAGTACCTGTTGATCTGCCAGAAATGAACTTGGCTCTTAAAACTCCAGGATGAGCAATTATAGTCTAAATCCAGGAGTCATGTGTATTCTTACTTGAAGCTTGGTGTGTTTTGTGTAATTCTTCCAGATCTGTGCAATAATCCAGTGTACAACTTTGTGCAGGAGCTTCTGTAATGAAGACCGGTCACAGTTGCTCCCTCTCCTTGTGCAGGGTGACTGGTCTTGTATCCGCCCCCTCCTGTAGTCTTCTGCAGGCAGCCTGTAGTTGATGGGGCCCAGGTCTCTGCTCTCTGCACAGGCTATGTGCAGCACAGTAATGATATCACCGTCACTTTTAGAAGGTAATAACTAGATTTTCAAAGACATTTGGTGCACACAAAGTCAATTTATATTCTTGTTGGCTATTGAGCAATATTCATATGAAATTTTTTAGGCACAAGTTCAGCTTTAAGTCCTGTTGTGGGCTGACAACACAATATTTTTGTTGGCTAAGTGTTGTCAGCCCTACCCACTGTCTTTGGCTAAATGACTCAATCACATCTACACCCAGATCTCTACAAGATACACTGTTACCAAAAGTATTGGGACACCAGTCTTTACACGCACGTAGGTGCGCTCCACGAGCAGGAACTATGAATCAACATACTATATCAAAACAATGTCTTGGAGTGCACTACGTCATTACCGGTGCACTCCAAAGAAAACAGGAAGTGGCTTCTCTGTATGTTGATTCATATTTCCTGCTCATGGAGTGCACCGGCAGTGACGCGGTGCGTTCCACAATATATTTCCTGTCTAGGATTATTTCCTGTCTATGGATGGAGTAGTCACACCTCTGAAAAAATCCTATTGGATAAAACGCATCAATAAAACGTGTCAGCTGATGCTATCTATACCCAGCACTCTGCTTGAACCACGGTTTCATCCACATCAGTGCCTGACCTCACAAATGCGCCCCTCCACCAAATGATTTGGACCGGTGCACAAAGCAAGGTCCATAAAGACATGGATGAGCAAATTTGGGGTGGGGGAACTTGACTGGCCTGCACAGAGTTCTGACCTCAACCCAATAGATCACCTTTGGGATGAATTAGAGCAGAGACTGTGAGCCAGGCCTTCTTGTCCATATCACTGCCTGACCTCACAAATGTGCTTCTGTAAGAATGGTCAAACATTCCCATAGACACTCCTAAACCTTGTGGACAGCCTTCCCAGAAGAGTTGAAGCTGTTATAGCTGCAAAGGGTGGGCCAACTCAATATTGAACCCTACAGATTAAGACTGGGATGCCTTTAAAGATCATGTGCTTGTAAAGGCAGGAGTCCCAATACTTTTGGTAATATAGTGTAAAGGTTTATCATTCTGTAGTAGAAGATAGTAATAGAACTAGAAGGTCTCTTTGAGATAACACAAGTAGTGTGCAGAGGACAAAGGACAATTCTTAATTTCTTACAGCATCAACCAGTTTTTGTACTTATCATAAGGTATATTAAACAGACCAAAAGGAAGCAAAAAAGAGAAGCTAATTTCTAGGATTTACATACACTTCAATTAATACAATGCTATTGCTTGTGGGGCAGTGAAAAAGCAGAAGAATGATAAGGACACCCCTCTGCTCTCTCCACATGGTTAACAGCTAATTGGCTTCCAGTCTTCCTCTTGCTCTGCTAGATGCTACTGTATAAGGCAGGGGTGTCAAACTCAAATTCATCGGGGGCCGCATCAGCAATTTGGTCACCCTCAAAGGGCCGGTTGTATCTGTAGGACTATGTGTCCACTCTTTATTATCATAAATTATTGTCACTGCATTCAATTATTACTGTTTTTTGTAATAATGTAAGTAATAACTAGCTCTGAAAGCAGAAACATAGTCAGAATAACGGCAAGTAGATATTCAAATGTACAATTATTGTACAATTTATTGAAAAATGATTTTTGGTAACAGACAGTAATTTTTTTTTTTTTTAAACATACAAATATTGCCAAACACTGTTTATTACACATATGGCAAACACGAGGCATTAACTTTTTTTTTAACTTTTCTGACTAGAACTAGATGGCTGACATCGTTTTCCTGAGGTCAGTCCATCGATGTCTGGCGTTAGGTCTTGTGCTGTAGC
>BLSH010395942.1:586765-596873 GCA_018402905.1 Glandirana rugosa
TACTGTTGGATGCGATGGGAAAATAAAGTTTTAGTAAAATATTTCGACTCGAGATCCGTCTATATTTTGGAGGTTTCCTGTGTAGAACGGCCGGCGCCGCTAGAGGGCAGACGTTCTCTGGCTTGTAGGCTGCCGCGCATGCGCTGAAGAGGCGGCTTTCTTGTGTCAAAAAAAAAAAAAAGGGAGAATAAAAGGTGAAGGCTGGCGGCCGGCGGCGGCGGCTGCGCGGGCCACATGACGAGGTCTGGCGGGCCGGATTCGGCCCGCGGGCCTTGTGTTTGACACCCGTGGTATAAGGTATTGCAAGAGGTTGATGCAGAGCCACATGTTTTTTTTACACTAGTTGCATACAAAGAAATACATTTACATATTAATGAATTCATATTAAGAATAAAATGATATATTAATGAATACATAGCTACAATAATGTGCATTTTTTTTATATCTGCCTAGAGCTCAGCTTTATAAAATGATTTTGAAATAAAAGGGTAGCGTAGGTTGTCATGTTTTTCTATCTACAGACGTCTGCTACTAAATTGTTACTGTGGTATGACCCTAATCCTTTATATTTGTTTCAACTTCAACAGACATTAAAGTGCCTACCGCTTCAACATGCTTTTTGATGTGTTTTTGATGCTTCAGTGATGCTTTTTTTGAAGGATTAATGAAGTTTGCCAGATGCCCTGTGTGTGTGGCGATATCTCATACCTGCAATGCCTCCAAAACAAAGCAAAGCTAAAGCTGAATAAAAGCCTCTCAAATACTGCAGGTGCTGTAAGCGAGCTTTGTCATTGACTTCTATGAAGGCTTTGAAGATGCTTTGCAGCACCATGAAAATGACATGGGGTATAATTTTTGAAGCGAAGCAAACACAACATGTGAACAGGACTGTAAGCCAACCATTTTATTTAGCCCCCCATTCACACTGAATGCAGCTTTGAAATCGCCCAACTTCTGCGTGATTTCACAGCTGCAGGACAGTGCAATTTCATTTGAGCCAGGTGACTCAACTGTAAGTATGTGGTCCTTTCAGGCCCCCAGCTTCTACCCTATCATAATCCTAATTTTTGGTGTACTCATCTTTGCAATTTGTTTTCTAGATACCCTGCATCCACTCCTGAGGAAGCGAGCAGAGCTCGCGAAACGCGTCGAGATATAGATGCATTGTATACTCACCTTATTTGGATTTACTAGTCTTTATGCACATCTTTGGTTGCTAGTACATTTAAATATGTCACTCTTGCAGCTTCATGCTGACAAGGACTACCATCATCTGGCCAAAATATCCATCTTTTTACTTATCTATGCATGTGGTGATCTACTATGTACTCTTTTACCATGTTTAACATGTATCGTTACGGTTTTTATGCCGTACAAATATGATTATCAATCTAGTTGTATACCTATATGTTAACTACATGCATAATAAAATATTTTAATTGCGTACGTTGCGAGCACACACTTCATTTAAAGTCCCACCCTTTGTTTGTATATAAATTTCATTTGAGGCTTGCCGTGTGATTGCAAATACAGATATCAATGTAAGTCTCACATGAAATGGCGAAGAACAGCGCAGGAACCATTTGTCAAATCATGCTACTTGAAAGCACATTTTAAGACAGTGCCATAGAGAGACATTAGATGCGACTTCAGGTGCGATTTGTAAATTGCATGTCGCAACAGTGGGAACAGGGGCTTAGTGACATGTGCTTTGATTGGCATTCAGAGCCAGTGCCACATTTTGAAGTGTAAATGAGCCCTAAGAGTACCCATAATGTCTACAGACGTGATGTCACTACACAGGAGGATGGTGGCTGTCAAATGTTTTATATTCATAATAATAGAAAGAATTAGGAAAACATGACCATTTAGAGCCCTTTCACACTGGGGCTGGCAGGGCGTTAGCAGTAAAGCTCCGCTAGTTTTAGCGGCACATGCGCTGCTATTCGAGCGGCAGCGGGGCACTTTTAACCCCCAAAAGGGGGTTAACAAGGGGTTAAAAGCGCCAGCATGCAGCGCTTCCGAATCGCTGTTCAGCCGATTCAGAAGCGCTGACCATTCAGTTCAATGGCAGGGCTGGTGTAAGAGCGCTGTATACACAGCTCCCGCGCCGCCCCAAAGATGCTGCTTGCAGGACTTTTTTTTCTGTCCTGCAAGCGCACTGCCCCTTTCACACTGCGGTGGAGTTTTTCCAGGCACTTTACAGGCACCATATTTAGCGCTAAAACGCCTTAAAAACGTGAAAGGGGTTTAAATTGAGAGGATGATTATAGGAAACACCTATTTACTATGATTGTCAGCGCCATCTAGTGGCCAAAATGCAATATTTCCCGGATTTATTCCATTATGTACGAATTAAAAAACATTAGACCTGGTGAGAAAATAGCCTAAAAACATTCCATTTTGCCCCCCTTTGCACAGGTCGGATAGCTTAGCCAACTATTTATAAATGTACCCCATATGATGTCTGATCTGCAATAAAAGCATTTCTGCTAGCATTTTTTTTGAAGATTTTATTTATTCCGAGTTTGTATTTGGTACAAAACAAAGCCTATTGGGCATACCCAGGCTTATACATTTACATACAAAAGAAGCAAAAACAGCGCAAAAGGCATAAAAAAAAAACAATTATTGGCAACCAACTGCTAGCATTTTTTTAACAAGTAAACTTACACTTTAATAAAAAGCATAGAGCATGTGAACACCTCATCAGAGTCATCACAGTATTGCTGCTCCTTCACCGCTCGATCAGCATGCTGGGGGTGCTTTGCTACTGCTGCAGTAGAGATCAAGGACATGGCAGGACTGCCTGAACCACAATAATGGCTACAAAAAATTACAAATCCTGCGGCAGATAGAACAGTTCACATACAGTATGGGGGTTATTTACTAAGACTGGAGAGTGCAAAATCTGGTGCAACTCTGCATAGGAACCATTCAGCTTACAGGTTTTATTGTCAAAGCTTAACCACTTCAACTCTGGGAGATTTACCCCGTTCATGACCAGGCCATTTTTTGTGATATGGCACTGCATTATTTTAACTAACAATTGCATGGTTGTGCGACGCTGAACCCAAATAAAATTGATGTTCTTTTTTCCCCACAAATAGAGCTTTCTTTTGGGGGTATTTGATCAGCTCTGCGGTTTTTATTTTTTGCACTATAAACAAAAAAAGACCGACAATTTTGAAAAAGAAAACCTAATATTTTTTACTTTTTGCTACAAAACATATCCAATAAAAAAAAAAAAACAGGAAAAAAATCTAATTTCTTCATCAATTTAGGCCAACATGTATTCTGCTACATATTTTTGGTAAAAAAAAAAAACCAATACGTGTATATTGCTTGCTTTGCGCAAAAGTTATAACTTCTACAAACTATGGGATTTTTTTTTTATTATTAATGGCGGCGATCAGCGACTTATAGCAGGACTGCATTATTGCAGTGGACAAATTGGACACCTGACTGACACTTTTGACATTTTTTGGGGAAACAGTGACACCAATGCATTGATCAGTGCTAAAAATATGCTCTGTTATTGTACTAATGACCCTGGCAGGAAAGGGGTTAACATCAGCAGCAATCAAAGGGTTAACTGTGTGCCTTTACATAGGCAGATTGCCGTTCTGCCTGTGTAATGATCACCGGGTAATCTATGTACGCCGGACCTGCTGAGAGCCAGCCTCCGGCGGCGTGCATGCGCGTACGATACCAGGAAATGCAGCAGTGCAATGAGCAGTGCAGCTGCCCTGTAGCATTAAATCTGCTATGAGGCAGTCAGCAAGTGGTTAATTGAACAAGCTGAAGTTAGCAGTTGATTGGCTACCATGCACAGCTGCACCAGTTTTAGTAAATCTCCCCCTAGGTGTATTTCAACTGTGCACTTAAGCCTCGTACACACGGGACGACGATCGTATACAACAGGCCATACCTACGACCGTTGTATGTGATATCGATCGTTCGTATGCGCGATTAGAACAGTCGAACATACGACGGTCATACAAGGGAGTTGTATGAGCAAACTAGAAAACTTGGTCGTACCAACAAGCGCTCATACGACCGTTGTATCGTGTGTACAGAGCAGTTGGTACAACAAGTTGTATTGTGCAAAACACGCATGCTCAGAAGTCAGGAACGGCTGGATGCTAATTACATGCACCTGAACGTTCTTTCTGTGGTCGTACGATCGTGTAGTGCAGTCAGTATGCAAGTTACATTATGCAACATACGATTTGCGACGATCGTACGTACAATCGTCGTCCCGTGTGTACGAGGCTTAACTCCTTCCCCAGAGTTCAGATGTAACGTGATGAGGAAGACATAAAACATGGTAATTGAGCAATTGATAAGGATTGCAGCATGCAGAAGTGAATATTACGTCTCATCCAGCTGCAGTATGTGAACTTTGCACATAAGGAACAATAATGTTCTGGGGAAAAAATAGACAAGAATCTCTACGGCATTTTCTATCCCTGGATATCATCATTACAAATAACTGGATTATTTTCATATTAAGAAAAACCACCAACGGCTTCCAAACTCAGTTAACAGCTGGAAGACAGCCAACCTAGGACGGGGCTGAGCTCCACACTGGTCCTGGAGGGGTGACTCCGATGTTGTATTTAATATCTCGAGTGATGTGTATGTTCCAGTAGATATGTCACTCCATAATAACAGGCTATCTTTCATCCCTACCACTATGTCTGACGCATTTTTATTACAGGATGATTCTATTATACAGGAAATTGGATTTGAAAGAGCATGATATGAACCGTACAGTATGTCTAGCATCAATAAGAGAAGAACATGGTTACAAGCTCCACCGACAGCTTAAAGCTGAAGTTTAATCTGCTCATATTTTGCCTATCCTCATTCCTTCCTCCCACCCTAATCACCATATTAAAAAAAAAAAAGGAAAGAGTAACTCCACTTTTGCTGAGAAACAAACATTCCCCTCTGGGTGATCTATGTACATTGCAAGGATAACTTTGTTACAGATTGCTACCTATTGTCATTCTGAAGACCTAGCTGTTTGGTTGTCTGTGTCCATGTGCCCAGTTAATGTGTATGGGAGTGGTTTTGTAATTGTCAAATAGCTGCTGCACCTGCAGAGCTCTAATGAGGAAATAATCTGCATTCCTCTAGACAGGATTTCCCTTTGGGAGTATCTTACCAAAAAATGACATTTTTGTTGTAGGGGATGCCCAAAATCTGGCCTGTATCTTAGTGCAGACTTACTTGGAAAATCAGTAAGCCTATTCAACAAGCAAGAAATTAGATATTTGGGGGGTGTTTTGTACAGTACACCATCTGTGTACAGAATGCATCCAGGCTGCCAAGAGACAATATCCCTCGAAGGCCAAATGAGGGTCTATCCTAACCTCTATCCTTGGACAAAGCATCATTATGTCAACTTCATAGCCAGAAATCTCTGCACCCGAGTGCATGTCAGATCCATGCAAGATGTACGTTTAGATGCTTATAACAAGCAATCACAACTGAAGCATAAAGCCCCGTAACAGTCATACGACCGCTTGTTGTAAGATCATCTGACCGTTAGTACACCCGATTAGAACAGCCGACGTATGGCGGTCGTACATCAGAAGTTGGATGAGCAAACTAGAAAACTTTGGTTGTACAATAAGCGGTCGTACGACCGTTGTATTGTGTGTACAGAGAAGTTGGTCCAACAAGTTGTACTGTGCAAAACACGCATGCTCAGAAGTCAGGAACGGCCGGAAGTGCCCGTCCGTGTAAACCTACGTTCCTAATTCACAAATCACATTCACCTGAACTTCCTCTTTATACGCTTGTAACACGTCACTACGTTCGGCTTGGTCGTACGATCGCTTAGTGCGTGTCAGTACACGAGATACAACAGCCAACATACGATTTGGGCCGTTCAGTCGTACGACCGTCGCACCGTGTGTAAGAGGCTTTAGGCTCCAGCATTTGTTCCACAGCTTTATGAAAATGGGGGCCTATCGTAGAAATGGAATGATCACTTTTAAAGTGGTTGTAAACTCTTGTTACACCACTTATACCTACAGGTAAGCCTATAATAAGACTTACCTGTAGGTTCCGTAAATATCTCCTAAACTTGCACTGCTTAGAAGATATTCAGAGCGCATGCAGCCAATGACATCATCGGCGATTGCACTCTGAAAGTCCAGCTTACAGTGCCAGACCTTCAGAGCTTGTGCCGGAAACATCACTGCGGCTCTGGCCACTCACAGTGCTGGAGCCTGTGAACCTGGAAGAAGCACCGGGGGAAGGTGCCAGCCACCTCAGAGGTGAGCGGGCGCCGCAGAGAGGGCTTTGCCAAGGTAAGTATTTCATAATGTGCTAATATGCAATGCATACTAGCACATTATGCCCTTGCCTTACATGTTTTTTTTTTCATTCTTCTGTGGTTTACAACTGCCTTAAGGCCCCTTTCACACTTGTGCAACTTGAAAGTTGCGCAATTTTACCGCAATTTTGCCACAATTTTTTTGCTGCTATTTTGATGCGACTTGAAGCAATGCCTGTGTAATCTTGAAGTCTATGGACCTCAAGTCGCATCAAAGTCGGACCAAAACAAGTGCAGGGACTACTTTGAAGTCGCTGTGATTTGAAGTCGCACAGATATGAATGGTATTCATTAAAAATCAAGGGGAATGACTTGCCAAGTGACTTTGCAGTCCCAAGTCGCAGGGCAAGTTGCACAAGTGTGAAATGAGTCTAAGGGCATAAATCCATTCTGGCATGATTTGACAGATTTGGGGCACTATTTATGATAGGGGTCAAAACCAGTCAGGACTTCTAGCTGCCCATTAGTAGAATCTTGAAAGATCACAGCAGATAACACTTCAGGCTTGTTGTGTTCCTGTGTACAGTGGGCCACTACTGGACCCACAATAGGAACAATCCATGGTTTAATACGTTTCCTAGGAGAGGGTAAAAGTGTTACACACACTCAGATGGGGACCAAGACCCTTCAGTGTGCTTTCATCCACAGAGAGGAATCCATCAAATATCAGGAATAGTGGAAATGGTTTTGCAGCTGCAGGAATTCTGGAGAACCATGGCTGGGGATTGCAAACTAGTCCTCCAAATTCAGGGTAGAGTGCACTGCCAAGGACAGACGTGATGTCATAACATTGCGCACAGTCTCTGAATGTCATAGAGATTGCCGGGGACCATCTGGTCCACAGTATTCTCTATGGTAAATGGGCGCCGCCAGCCGATTCATTCCCCAGCTCGCTGATCCCACGGTAGAGGAAGCCCTTGTATTCATTCATAATATACAAAGCTTCCCATGAATAGCTGAGGTATATGCCTGGCTCTGTACTGTGTCTCTGGGTAGACAAGTCCATCTTGGTAGAGGAGCCGGGCTTTGCTTCCTCATGTCAGGGCTCCTCTCCTGATGACTGCTAATGGTCAATCAAAAACAGTAAAGATGAATGAAGCCAGGGGAGACATACAATGCAGGAGATTCTTTCACTGGAGCTCCTCAGGCCCAGCTTTCTGCCCAGCACCAAAAATTCGTGACCACTACAGATGTGACATCACCAAATCTCACCAAATGTATTATAATCTTTTTTTAGTCTTTTTCCCCTAGTGATCTGGCCGGTAACACTTTTGCATTAGTGAGACCCAACTCCAGAGGAATGAGCAGAGGAGGCACAGCAGACATTAGCATTTTCGGTCTGAGGGGGGAGGGGGTGATAAATATACTAGCAGATTTAAATACATTAACAACTTAAAGCCAAACTCTACCTCACACTTTGGAACGAGTTACAGCAGTTTTTTCCCTTTGGGATAAAGGTTTTATATAAATAAATAATAGATGATCATGGTAAGCACCCATCAGTGGTAAATGGTTTCTCTCATCCCTGTAAAGGATACATTCTGCTGGAGAGCTTGTTCTTTTGAAAAGCAACAGACTTTCTCGCAAGATTACCAGCTGAAAAGAAAGTCTAAAAATAAAAAACGAATACAACCATCACATGTAATGATTGGTATGCCATAATATAAATGTTTGCTTTTGGGTTTAAAAATTACAGAGTTGCATCTGGTAAGGCAGCAGAGCCTCAGATCTCACACTTCAGATATGAGGCTGGGGGCTCAGCAATCCCAAACCACAGAGAAGAGAAGCTTTTATTTTATAGGAGGAATTCAGGACCACGGCCGGTGCTACCACTAGGCAAACTAGGCAGCTGCCTAGGGTGCACTGCTGCCTAAGGGTGCCTGGCCACTGGTTTCCCTCCACATCTTCATGCTCTGCAGGCTGAAGTATATAACTAACTCAGTCTCAGGCAGCTGTTCTCTCTGACCGGTAGAGTAGATAGGCACAGCACTGGAGCCAGCGCTAGAGGAAGCAGAGCCGATGCTTCCTGTATAGCGCCACCTTCTGTCACATGGGCAGGGCAAAGGGGGTGGAACCAGGGGTGGAGCCAATGGAGGCGGTACACACCTACCCACACAGACAGAGGCTGGGACAGTAGGGACTGCAAGCAGGGCTAGGGGTCTCTCTTTCACCCCCTCTCATTCACCCCCTCTTTATCTGATGTATGGGGAGGCAATCTGGGGACCCTGGTGTATGGGGAGGCTCTCTGGGGATCCAGATGTATGGGGAGACTCTCTGGGGACTTTGATGTATGGGCAGGCTCTCTGGGGACCCTGATGGTTTGGCAAGAATGATTCTTCATGAATCCATGTTGATTACTGCTAATGATAACATTTTTATTACAAAAATCTTGCATGTAATCCCTTATCATCCCCTCCAAGAGCTTGCATACTATTGACGTTAGTCTAAGAGGTCTGTAGTACCCAGGGATATATCTTGGTCTTTTTTCAGTTTTGGTGCTACTTTGGCTTTTCTCCAATCAGCTGGTACCATACCAGTCAGTAGACTGTCCATAAAAATTAGGAACATTGGTCTGGCAATTACTTGACTGAGTTCCTTGAGGACCCTCACGTGCAAGCCATGTGGTACCGGTGACTTATTAATGTCAAGTTTTTCAAGTCTATTTCTAATTCTATCCTCAGTTATTCTGTGATTTTGAATTCTATGCTTTGTTGTTCTGTGATTTTGAATATAACAAAGTATATGCCAAAAAATGTAATATATTTTCCTATTTGTTATTGTATTAACTTGCTCATTAAAGATGTTTAGATCTTATTTATTGCATTCATTCTATCATTTATTATCATATATTTACATAATTCCAAATGAATGATAAATTACAGTGACTAAACCAGGCTAAATATAACTAAAATACATCGAAAAACTGGTAGTTGTCATTATTTGTAATTTGGCTTAAAAAAAAAATGGGCTGCTCAGCCTAAAATGCCTGGGCCTAATTTTTGTCCCAGTCCGGGCCTGACTACCGACACCAAGCAACCATGGACAAATACTGACATCAAGCAACCATGGAGAGACTACCGACACCAAACAACCTTGGACAACTACCGACATAGTTGTCATATAGTGTATACTATATACTATAAATATAGTGCATAATATAGTGTATATAGTATAGTGTATAGTATAGTATAGTGTGTACAGTATAGTGTATATAGTTTAGTGCATAGTATAGGGTATAGCGTATATAGCGTATAGGGTATATAGTATAGTGTGTATAGTGTGTATTGTATAGTGTATATCATTTAGTGTATAGCGTATATAGTATAGTGCGTATAGTACAGGGAGTGCAGAATTATTAGGCAAGTTGTATTTTTGAGGAATAATTTTATTATTGAACAACAACCATGTTCTCAATGATTCCAAAAACTCATTAATATCAAAGCTGAATATTTTTGGAAGTAGTTTTTAGTTTGTTTTTAGTTGTAGCTATTTTAGGAGGATATCTGTGTGTGCAGGTGACTATTACTGTGCATAATTATTAGGCAACTTAACAAAAAACAAATATATACCCATTTCAATTATTTATTTTCAGCAGTGAAACCAATATAACATCTCAAAATTCACAAATATACATTTCTGACATTCAAAAACAAAACAAAAACAAATCAGTGACCAATATAGCCACCTTTCTTTGCAAGGACACTCAAAAGCCTGCCATCCATGGATTCTGTCAGTGTTTTGATCTGTTCACCATCA
>BLSH010395942.1:624256-649857 GCA_018402905.1 Glandirana rugosa
ACACAGTGACCGACGTTTGACGGGGGTGGACACAGTGACCGACGTTTGACGGGTTGCAGCCAGTGACACAGGTGGGGGCAGTTTGCAGCCAGTGACACAGGTGGGGGCAGTTTGCAGCCAGTGAGATAGGTGGGGGCAGTTTGCAGCCAGTGAGATAGGTGGGGGCAGTTTGCAGCCAGTGAGATAGGTGGGGTACATTGCAGAGTTGTCGTCCCCCCCCCTGCACTTACCCCATCAAGCAGGCAGGATTATTGCAGAGATTCGGCATGCGAGAGCGCGCTGGGTCTGCAGTCCCCGGGTCCCCGGGCGGTCATGGTCTCTGTGGGAGCGGAAGTCACCTCCGCTGCCACAGTGACCCGCCCCCGGCCCCGCATCCAATCACCCTGAGCGGAGGCTCAGGGCAGCCAATCAGCCTATGCATGGCCGCAGGAAGAAGCGCACATGCATAGGCTTGAATGGCCGACCAATAGGCTCACTTACTTGGCTGTCATGTGACAGCCAAGGAGCCGAAAAGAAAAAAAAAAAAAGAAAGACAACCTGTAGGTGGGCGGGGTTGACTTTTTTTTTTTTTTCTTCGTCTTTTGCCGGCAGGGAGGCGGCGCCCCAGCGCCCCTCCCACACCAGCCGCCGCTGGTTGGGAGGTATGCTTAAAGGACATTAAAATCTGAAAGAGAATTATATCTTGTGTATGTATCCAGTGTATGTAAACCTTTTCTTTTTTAACCACTTAAAGCGGTAGTAAACCCATGCATTTAACAGGTTAAAAACCAGTCACATTTCCGGCATGTGCCGGAAATGTAACACTCCCATTGGTTGTGCTCTAAACCAAACTGTCAAACCATCCAATGGCTGGTGTCATAGCTGATCACATGTGCAGCATTATAGCAGTTGTAGATTAAACAGAGGCCAAGATGGCAGCTTCCTTGGCTGAAAATGATAGGAGGGTTTACTACCACTTTAACGCAAATTGCTGTTTATAAACAGCGGCTGCTTTAAGTGGAGGTATCGGGATATAGCCTGCAGCTAGTGTTTTTTTTTTTTTAGCTCTGATCGCTGTATAAATGTCAATGGTCCCAAAAAAGTGTCAAAAATGTCCGACATGTCCGCTGCAATATCGCAGATCGCTGCCATTACTAGTAAAAACAAAAAAATAGTAAAAACGCCATAAATGAATTCTCATGGTTTGTAAACTCGGCAACATTTGCGTAAACCAATCAACATAGAAGAATATATATTGGCCAAAACTGATGAATACATTTATTTAAAAAAATTTTTTTTGGACATGTATTATAGCAAAAAATTAAAAATATTTTTTTTTCAAAATTGACGCTCTTTTTTTATTTTTGTTTATAGCGGTGATCAGAAATCTTTAGAAGAGGCTTCCTTCTGGGATGACAACCATGCAGACCAATTTGATGCAGTGTGCGGCGTATGGTCTGAGCACTGACAGGCTGACCCTCCACCCCTTCAACCTCTGCAGCAATGCTGGCAGCACTCATACGTCTATTTCCCAAAGACAACCTCTGGATATGATGCTGAGCATGTGCACTCAACTTCTTTGGTCGACCATTGCAAGGCTTGTTCTGAGTGGAACCTGTGCTGTTAAACCGCTGTATGGTTTTGGCCACCGTGCTGCAGCTCAGTTTCAGGGTCTTGGCAATCTTCTTATAGCCTAGGCCATCTTTATGAAGAGCAACAATTCTTTTTTTTCCGATCCTCAGAGAGTTCTTTTGCCATGAGGTGCCATGTTGAACTTCCAGTGACCAGTATGAGAGAGTGAGAGCGATCACACCAAATTGAGCGATCACACCAAATCACTCCCCATTCACACCTGAGATCTTGTAACACTAATGAGTCACATGACACCGGGGAGAGAAAATGGCTAATTGGGCCCAATTTGGACATTTTCACTTAGGGGTGTACTCACTTTTGTTGCCAGTGGTTTAGACATTAATGGCTGTGTGTTGAGTTATTTTGAGGGGACAGCAAATTTACACTGCTATACAAGCTGTACACTCACTACTTTACATTGTAGCAAAGTGTCATTTCTTCAGTGTTGTCTCATGAAAAGACAGAATAAAATAATTACAAAAAATGTGAGGGGTGTACTGACTTTTGTGAGATACTGTATAGAATATCACTGCGCACATGTGGGAACACATAGAGTGTAGGCAGCAGTAAAAAAGGTTGTAATAGAGATTGTTGGCTGTGCTGGGTTTTGTTGGTTAAATAAAATGCATTAAAAAATTTTTTTTATCTAGATTTGAGAGACCAGAGGATTAATGGTTTGCCGACTATCCGTCCTTTCTGAAGATTTTGGAGCATTTCTTTTTGAATAATTAAAAAAAATCTTTCTCTCTTTCTTTCTTTCCGCACAAAAGTAATGCATGCAACACTTTTCCAAATCGCATCACACCAGATCGCACAGTATTGTGGTACCAGGCCATGTGGTGCGGGCAAACACACTGCGTTTGCGATCTGACTTTGTGGTAATAAAGTAATAGCAATGAAAACATCTAATAAAATTGATTTTTATTTTTTTCATAAATTTTCTTATATAATTAATAAATCATTTTTAATTTTCATCTTGTGTGTTTGTCATTTTTTGTTTTTTTAAATACATGGGTGTATAAAGTTATCAACTTAAGTTAATCATTTTTTAAATGTTAATCGTTATTTATTATGTAAATTAAAAATTATTTATAAAGTTTAAAAATCACACAAAGCTTGACCCCCAAAGAGGAGAAGGAGCTTCTATTGGGCGACAGACACTTATAGGGCAGCTCATTGAAGTGAAGGGGCTGTCCTATGTGCGACATTTTGTGCCAATTGTGCTTTAAAGATCGCGAGCGGGAACGCTCATTCCCATAATGAGATATCCGAATGGGGCTTTAACCACTTACCGACCAGCTGGCAGGGCGGCTCTATTGCGCGAATCGCCGTACCGGTATGGCGCTTCCTGTAATGGATACAGTGGGCGTGTGGCCGCCAGTCGCGATGTCCGCTGGCCACCCGAGATCGCTCCACAGAGAGCCAGAATGGGGATCTGCCAGTGTAAACAAAGCTGATCCCCGTTCTGACAGGGAAGTAGAGAGAGATCTGCTGTTCCTAGTAATCTGGAGCAGCGTTCTCTCTCTACACCCAATCAGTCCACTCCCCCCACAGTTAGAAACACTTCCCAGGGAACACATTTAACCCCTCGATCGCCCCCTAGTGTTAACCCCTTCACTGCCAGTGTCATTTATACAGTAATCAGTGCATTTTTATAGCTCTGATCGCTGTATAAATGTCCTGAAAAAGTGTCAAAAGGGCCAAATCTGTCCGCCGCAATGTCGCAGTCCCGCTAAAAATCGCTGATCACCGCCATTACTAGTAAATAAAATAATAATAATAAAAATGCCATAAATCTATCCTCTATTTTGAAGATGCTATAACTTTTGCGCAAACTAATCAATATGCGCTTATTGCGTTTTTTTTTAAATCAAAAATACATATTGGTCTAAACTGATGAAGAAGTAAAATTTTTTACAATTTTTTTGATATTTATTATAGTCCTTAAGTCAGTGGTTCTCAACTCCTATCCTCGGGACCCACTAACTGGCCAGATTTTAAGTATTGCCTTGGGGAGATGCAGACTAGAATACTGCAATCACTGACCAGCAAATGATATCACCTGTGATGTATTTCAGTTATCCTGCAAACCTGGCCTGTTAGTGGGTCCCAAGGACCGGAGTTGAGAACCACTGCCTTAAGTGGTTAAACTGTTCCCTCCTCACAACTAACACCCATCCTAACAAGCCTGGGTAAGAAAGATGTATGTACTTACCTACTGTCTCGACGTTACAGTCCAGTCATGTGATCGCCTATGTAAGTTAGTGGTGGCTGCAAAGGAATGGAGAGAGCGCTCCAACCAAGGCTGGCAATGGCTGAGCGGTGACTTCACCAATAGGATTACTATGGGACCAGCCGTTGTCTGTGCTCTCTCTTCTCCCCTGCAGGTGGCGCTGTCCGACACCGGGGATCACATGACCGGACCACATTAGCCTGAAAATAGATAAGTATATATATATATATATATATATATATATATATTCTTACACAGGTTAGCTAGTAGATAGAGGGGGCAGTTTTAAGGCTTGCTATTTGTAAGTTTGAATAATACTTTAATGAATAAATGGGCCTCCATCATGACAGCATTTTAACGCCTATAATTTGACTATTTGCCCATTGAGAGTTAAACTCTTTCAGCAATGGGCAGATTCCATAGGCAAAATTTAAATGCATACTGGCTATGGAGACATCCACTACCATATGCTGACGAGTAAAAGTGGTGTGGGTGTGATGGGGAACTAATCTGCCTTCATTCACCATCAGGCTCCAGAAAATACCAGTATAACCCTCATGTGCCGGTCACTGTGATGACTGTATTTGTGCACTATTGCGCGATTTGTTGCACGTTTTTGCTAAATTTCTGCTCAGCAGAAAAAATTTAACAAAAAAAAAAAATAGTAATAATATATGAATCAATAAAATAAAATGAATGTAAAATAAATACACGAATAACTAAAAATCATCATAAATAAATAAAATAAATGAATAATATGTCATAATAAATAAATAATAATTAACACTATAGCTTAAAAAATATTTTAAATAATTATTATAATTATTATTAATATTAATAATAATAACAATTTAATTTTAAATAAATTATCATTATAATAATAATTATTATTTTTATAATCATTATAATAATAACAATGTATTATTATTATTATTATTATTATAATAATTTATTTATTTAGTGTTTTTTATCTATTATTATTATTATTATTATTTTTAAGGGTTAGGGGTTAATTATTTATGTATTTATTTATTATTAAATAGTTTTCATTAATTGCATTTATTTATTAATTATTTATGATTATTTTTATTTATTTGTGTATTTATTTTGCATTATTATTATTATTAGTAGTAGTAGTACTACTAATCTGATTCACCCTCGAAGTATAAATCAATAAAGTGTATCTCTGGTCACAAACGGTGTTTTTTTTCTGATAGCAGTTTATTTTAAAAAATGAAAAAAGTGTAAAAAAAAATAGATTTAAATAAAATACATTTACAAAAATTGTGTCACCGACGTGCACAGTTTTAAATCTTGGCATGTTTGGTGTCTATTTTTACTCAGTTCAACATCATATTTTATATTTTACTAAACTGACGGGTACTATAATGTGTTTGTGTGCACTACAATGCATTAAAAGCATTAATGGATGTATTTTTTTTCCTGAAAATTTACATTTAATAAACATCTACTCAAATATCACGCAACATAAAAAATTGCAACATCCAACATTTTATTGTCCAAAGCCTCTACTTTCAGAAACAATGTAATAATTGGATATTCTAAGTTATTTTCTAGCAAAAAAAATAAATACGCCGATATAAATATGTGTGTGAGAAAAGTGAAAATATCCTCTAGGCAGCAAAGGGTTAAATTTGAATTTTGTCAGTTACAAACAAGCCAAGGTCATGTGACCCGTAACCTAGGCGATGATGATGTCATCAGGTGGCATAGGTAGGTAGGTAACTCCTGCAGCAGCTGAGGTTCATTCACTGAGTTTCCTGCGACCGGAGAGGAAGTGAATTGCGTTGCTCTGAGAGGCATTGCTTATTATTTTATAATAGCGTGTTTCATTGCAAGAGAAAAGCTAAAATGTCATTGGATCTTCTGAATACCAACAAGGAGGATCCAATGACATCACCAAAAATGGGACCCTTACCAGGGGACCACCAGCCCCCCGCACAGCCCAAAGCCCCTCGTAGGGGGGTATGTAAGGCAATCAGGCGGGGGATTAGGGCAGCTCTACACACCATCTGCCCCTGTATTAAACCAAAAACCAGAGAGGATGACGCCAGCAGTAAGTAGTATATTAGACAATTATAATGCAAGCAATTGTAGGGAAATATATTGTCTGTCACCCAAGTATAGGTTTATAGGGGTAACTGCTATAAACACATAGAGGGGTCACTAGATAGAGGAGGGAAGAGTTACAGCCCCTGTCAGCTTTTAATGCTTCTTGTGCTCCCAGTAAAGAGATTTAACCTCTCATTCAGTCCCCGATGACTGCTGTCCCCAGGTTAGAAAGTGATGGGAAAATCCAAAACTTGGTGCTGCCAATAGAGGGGACTCTTCCAGTGGGGAACCATTCATAGCTGGAAATCCTGACACTATCAGTAATTACTGTAGAAGGATAAATTACTCTAAGCCTTGTAATTAGCAGAAGTGTTTGTAAGCCATCTGTGCCCACTCCTTCAGATGGCAGGTGCCTTTCTTTGTCAGTTGGCAGTTGGTCTGCAGCAAACATGGATCGGGTGTATAGGAGACATACATAGACCTGATTGGCTGCCCTATGGAAATGAAAGCATGCGTGCGGCGATAGACTGACAAACGCTACTGTCCCCATCCCTGCCAGTCCCATTACCATCACTGGGATAATTCATGTGGCCAGTGGTGTATAAGTCTCTGTATGACAAGGCAGACTGCGGGCTGCAGAAGAAGTATATCCTTTATGCTTTATCATACAGGGGCTGATTTACTAAAACTCAAGAGTGCTAAATCTGGTGCAGTAATGCATGATAGTCACTCAGCTTCTAACTTCAGCTTGTTCAATTAAGCTTTGACAAAAAATCCCAGAAGCTGATTGGCTACCATGCAAAGCTGCAGCAGATTTTGTACTCCCCCATAGTGTCCAGAACATAACACCTGCTCCTGTAGAGCCGCCCAGTCTATATTGTTTAATTATATAAATTTAGCAACTGTACAGAGCACATTTTACATTATGATTGCATTCAATTAAATTAAGATTTACTAAAAGCATGTTGTAATACATCATAGACACCGTGAAAAAAAAAAAAAAAAAAAAAAAAAAAAAATATATATATATATATATATATATACACACACAGCTGTGCTCATAAGTTTACATACCCTGGCAGAATTTATGATTTCTTGGCCATTTTTCAGAGAATATGAATGGGAACACAAAAACATTTCTTTCACTCATGGTTAGTGTTTGGCTGAAGCCATTTATTATAAGTCAATTGTGTTTACTCGTTTTAAATCATAATGACAACAGAAACTACCCAAATTACCCTGATCAAAAGTTTACGTACCCCAGTTCTTTATAGCGTGTATTGTCCCCTTTAACATCAATGACAGCTTGAAGTCTTCTGTGGTATTTGTGGATGAGGCTCTTTAGCTTCTCAGATGGTAAAGCTGCCCATTGCTCTTGGCAAAAAGCCTCCAGTTCCTGGAAATTCTTGGGCTGTCTTGCATGAATTACACGTTTGAGATCTCCCCAGAGTGGCTCAATGATATTGAGGTCAGGAGACTGAGATGGCCACTCCAGAACCTTCACTTTATTCTGCTGTAGCCAATGACAGGTCAACTTGACCTTGTGTTTTGGATCATTGTCATGTTGGAATGTACAAGTACCTCCCATGTGCAGCTTCCTGGCCGATGAATGCAAATGTTCCTCCAGTATTTTTAGATAACATACTGCATTCAACTTGCCCTCAATTTTGACCAAATTTCCTTGGCCTTTGTAGCTCACACATCCCCAAAACATCAGCGATCCACCTGCGTGTTTCACAGGCCTTGTTGACTCCTCTCTAACTGTAACGTTTATGGTTGTGGCCAAAAAGCTCAATTTTGGTCTCATCACTCCAAATGACTTTGTGCCAGAAGGTTTGAGGCTTTTCTCTGTACTATTTGGCGTATTGTAAGCAGGATACTTTGTGGCATTTGCATAGTAATGACTTTCTTCTGGCAACTTGACCATGCAGCCCATCTTTCTTCAAGTGCCTCCTTATTGTGCATCTTGAAACAGCCACACCACATGTTTTCAGAAAGTCCTGAAGTTATTTGTGGGTTTCTCTTTGCATCCCGAACAATTTTCCTGGCAGTTGTGGCTGAAAATTTAGTTGGTCTACCTGACCGTGGTTTGGTTTCAGCAGAACCCCTCAATTCCCACTTCTTAATTAGAGTTTGAACACTGCTGATTGTCATTCGCAATTCCTTGGATATCTTTTTACATCCCTTTCCTGTTTTATACAGTTCAACTACCTTTTCCTGCAGATCCTTTGACAATTCTTTTGCTTTCCCCATGACTCAGAATCCAGAAACATCAGTGCAGCACTGGGTGCAGGGTGCAAGGGTCTGTCAGGAGTCCAGAAACTCATTGACCTTTTATACACACACACTAATTACAAGCAAACAGATCACAGAGGATGGTTACCTTTAATAGCCATTCAAACCCCTTTGTGCCAACTTGTGTGCATGTTATCAGTCCAGAATCACCAGGGTATGTAAACTTTTGATCAGGGCCATTTGGGTAGTTTTTGTTGTCATTATTATTTAAAAAGAGTAAAGACAGTTGATTCATAATAAATGGCTGCAGCCAAACACTAACCATGAGTGAAAGAAACGTTTTTGCGTTAACGTTCATATTTTAGAAAAATGGCCAAGAAATCATAATTTCTGCCTGGATATGTAAACGTATGAGCACAACTGTGTATGTATATATATGCAGTATATGCCTTTAGAGATCAGATAGCACTCTTGCTGAATAACCACTGAAATAGAGCCAATTGTAAAAAACAGGGATCATTGTTATTTGGGATAAGCAGAATGATGAAATTGCATTGAGAGGAAGGAACATTAAAGCTCAAGCACTACTAAGTAGGCAGCACAGCCTATATACATACTGAACCAATACTGTGTCCCCTTTGTAGCAGATCAGTGGTCTTTGGCACTAAGATCTCAGCTTGGTGAGATATCACATTAGGATCGCTATCTCTTGGTGGCCTCAAAGTTTAAGTCTGGATATTCAGGGGTGCACAGCTGTTAGGGATGTCATAGGGACTTTTTAAAGCACTTTAGCGTACAGAGAAAACCATGCATTGAAAATGGACTCCTGGGGTAACAACAACAATGTTGTCCATGTTTATATAGCAGGTATATTCTTTAAACATGCAACACACATTATTTTTTACGACACAGATGATACTCACATAGAAATGTATAAAGTACATTTAAATGTCCAAAGATTTGTGTAACATAAATAGAAGAAATAATTTTTTGTTCCCTCTCCAGGAGAAAATGATCCACCATCTCCCTGCGTCACCACCACACTGGAGGGTGAAAACAATTCACTGGTTCAGTCCACCAGTGAGAGAGACACAATGACAACATCAATGACTGTGGAGGGCCAAGAAAGTGCAGTCACCTCAGCCAACATTGAGGTTGATAAAACTGCACTAGTTCTATCCACCAATGTCAGTGAGGCAACAGATCCATCTATGACTGAGGGCCAACAAAGTGCATTCACCTCAGCCACCATTGAGGTTGATAAAACTGCACTAGTTGTATCCACCAATGTCAGCGAGGCAACAAAATCATCTATGACTGAGGGCCAACAAAGTGCATTCGCCTCAGCCACCATTGAGGTTGATAAAACTGCACTAGTTCTATCCACCAACGTCAGTGAGGCAACAGAACTATCTATGACTGAGGACCAACAAAGCGCAATAGTCTCAGCCACCACTGAGGTTGATAAAACCGCACTAGTTCCATCCACCAATGTCAGTGAGGCAACAGAACTATCTATGACTGAGGACCAACAAAGCGCAATAGTCTCAGCCACCACTGAGGTTGATAAAACCGCACTAGTTCTATCCTCCAATGTCAGCGAGGCAACAGAACCATCTATGACTGAGGACCAACAAGTTGCAGTCACCTCAGCCATCATTGAGGTTGATAAAACTGCACCAGTTCTGTCCACCAATGTCAGCGAGGCAACAGAACCATCTATGACTGAAGACCAACAAAGTGCAGTCGCCTCAGCCACCGTTGAGGTTGATAAATTTGCACTAGTTCTATCACCCAATGTCAGCGAGGCAACAGAACCATCTATGACTGAAGACCAACAAAGTGCAGTCGCCTCAGCCACCATTGAGGTTGATAAATTTGCACTAGTTCTATCATCCAATGTCAGCGAGGCAACAGAACCATCTATGACTGAGGAGGACCAACAAAGTGTAGTCGCCCCATCCACTACTGAGAGCGAGAAACTTGCACTCGTTCCATCCACCACTGAGAGTAAGAAAACTGCATTGGTTTCATACACCAGTGACATAGAGGCGACAATACCATCTACGACTGTGGAGGACCAACAAAGTGCAGTCAACCCATCCACCACTGAGGGAGAGAAAACTGCATTGGTTCCATCCACTAGTGACAGAGAGGTCACAATACTATCTACGGCTGTGGAGGACCAACAAAGCACAGTCATCCTATCCACGAAGGACAATGAGAAAACTCCACAGGCTAATACCACCAGTGAGAGTATAATAACCAAACTGGACACAACAGTGGAAGACCAGCAAAGTGTGGTCACTTCATACACCATGGAGGGTGAGAAAACACTCATTCCTACCACCAGTGAGATTAAGCTCACCAAATTAGATACCGTTAAGGAGGACCAGCAAAATCTGGTCACTTCAGTAAGTTCAGTAAGCAGGGATGCTGAAAGTAAAAACTCTATTTCAGCTTCGACCATACCCACCATAAACAAGAAGACATCTGAACTGGTCCCATCCAGCAGCATCAACAATGGCCAGTCATACAAACTATGTTTAAAAAGCTTCACATTCTATAAGGTAATTGGAAAGGGGGGCTTTGGAAAAGTGGTGCTGGCCAGCCACCCTGCTACTAACCAAAAGCTGGCGGTGAAGTTCGTCAGAAAGATGGGACTCCTGATCAGTAAACCCAGCTTTGCCCGTACTGAAAGATGCATTCTAGAAGTAGGCAGAGAGAACCCATACATTACCCATTTGTATGGATCATTTCAGACAGAGGTAAGTATTTTCATCTACCAATTTCTTTATCTCTTCCCTGTACTGTGCTCCACTACTGATACAGACCCCCTACAATAGATATGAAAATGGGGATCTTTTGGGGAGTCAAAATTTACACAAGGCTAAGCATCCCTGCATTTAGACCTGTCACCTAGTCCTTCAGGCACTAAGTGCTAAATTGGATGAGGCAGAAGGGAGCTTCACTTGTTTCCCACACCGGGTTTTTCTGGGGGCTCTGACTGTAGAGCAGGGAATGCAGTAAGGCCTTATGCACACCTATGGATTTTTAGTGCTTTTTGCATTTTGCAGATTTGCACTACAGAATGGGTTCCATAGGAAACCATGTTAAATGTACTGTTGTGCAAATCTGCAAAATGCAAAAGCACTAAAAATGCATAGGTGTGAAACATGTCTAAAAGTAAGAGAATAGCTCTAGAGAGCTTCTTACAAGGCTGGAACTTGTTGAAGTAATCTGTACAGAGTAGAGGATTTCCTTCAAGAAACCATGTACTGAGAGGCTGCCATTACATTACTGATTTTAGTTGCTAGCTGCCTGGCTGTATCTGGCCTCAAAACTTTGAGTCACTGAGCCAGAACAAGTATGCATCTAGCAAGACAAAAGTAATTTATTTATTATTTTGATAAAGGTAGTCCAGCGATGGTGGCTTACGTTTCTTCTCTGTCCGGTTTTCCAGAATTCACTCAGGAAGCACTTAGTAAAGATGCCACACTGCATTGTCTGCCGGTGTGCGTGTCTCCATATATTCCTCCACAAAGTAAAATCTACAATGTCCATAATGTAACCTGTTTTTCTTATGTTCATAGACTCATCTGGCCTTTGTTATGGAGTATTTGAGCAAAGGGGACCTCTATCGACTGATAAAATCTTCAGCTCCTCTACGTGAAGAAAAGTTAAGGTAAGTCCGATGTCAGGGTCACTTTGGAGTTGGGTGTGGCTGACCACTGGGGACAGGATGTGACCTCCCCAGATCCCTCCAGCTAAGCCCATCCAGCAATACCCCTATGAACTACAGTATAGATAGAAGTTACTTCATCTTTAGCTTTAACTGGTCAGTGATAATTTTCAGTGCTAATGCATGCATTTTTTTCTCCATCAGAAATATAACAGCGGAAATTCTGTGTGCTATACAATTCCTGCATGCCAAAGAAATTGTTCACAGAGATGTGAAGCCAGAAAACATCCTCTTAGACAATTCTGGGCATGTCAGACTGGCAGATTTTGGAATGGCACAGATGGGAGTCACCACATCTAACAGAATTAAAGGATATGCAGGAACACAATTCTACATGGCGCCAGAAGTAAGTATGCACCTAATATTAGACTCAATTGCAATATTTATTAAGATATATCAATTAGCTTGATTGGATATAGAGAAAAAATAAAGCGGGGCTCCACTTTCACTAAATGGAGAATGGCTCCACTGGGGCCCCAGTTTTCTTTCAGTGGGTCTCCAGGCCAAAACAACACCTCCAACAAAAGGTGGGAAGTTCGGAGACCTGCAGCAGTGTTAGAGCTCCTATGTAGAGGACATTGAGGCTGGGTGTAAATGGATCTATCCGGCCCCATTCACACATACAAATGGGGCAAAACCCCCAGTAACTGCTCAGCTGCTGTTATCCCTCTTCTCTTGAACATGTAGAGCATTTGTGAACATTGAGCTATTGGGGTCACTATTCATCAGTATTCGTTTGTCACCTAGACAAAACTTTGTTTTTTGTTTGGTTAGAGTGGGGAATGTTTGGACCATCTGTTAAACTTTTTTTGCTGTCTGTGTCCCCCTTTGGGTAGATTCACCCACCTATTTGTACTGGTGATCATTGTCTGTGAGAAAGAACTTGGGTGGAAATCCAAAATGTTACAGTTCTTTCCAGAATAAGAATATAGGGGAAATCTTCCAATGGGGCTACATGTTCTGGGGACGATACCCTAAAATGGGAGATTTCCAACTAACCTCCTATTGCATTTCTAGAACAAAAAGTGAAAACAGATTTCCACAGTGGTACACAGGCAGCAAAAAAAAAGCAAACAATAACCTAGCGCATATGCAATTAGCGGACCTCCAGCTGTTGCAGAACTACAAGTCCCATGAGGCATAGCAAGACTCTGACAGCTGCAAGCATGACACCCAGAGGCAGAGACATGATGGGACTTGTAGTCTGCAACAGCTGGAGGTCCGCTAATTGCATATCCCTGACCTAGCGGGAGTATTTAACCCTTTCCTACTTTGTCCAATATCTAGAAAGAACATTTTTATACATCCACTTTAAGCCCAATCTCCAATGTTCACAAGCTTCACCTCACTTTCAGACTGTTTGAGCACAATTCTAGCTTCATATATCACAAATGTCTCTATGTTGTTATCTCTGTCCTCTGCCTGGTCATACAAAGTGCTCATCCTTCTTTCTCTCTCTTTCTAAAGGTCTTGGAAAACATGTATTATTATACTATGGTCGACTATTTCTCTCTTGGAGTAATAGTATATGAGATGGCGGTTGGAAAACACCCCTTCATCGACAGCAAAGACACCCTACCAAATGTGAATAAGAAAATTATCACCAGGGAGCCTCATTATCCAGACAATATTGGCGTGGACCTCATCGACCTCTTAAAGAGAGTAAGTATACACAGCTTCTCCATTGCTCAGAGATTGTTGTTGCTCCTTCAGTGTCTCTTATTTTATTTTATTCTTCTTTATAGCTTCTGTGGAAAGACCAAGACGGAAGGCAAATCCAAGTCAGCGACATCAGGAGACACCCGTTCTTCAAGACTATCGACTGGGTGGAGTTAGAGGGAAGAAAGCTATGCACAGCATCTGAATCACGACCAGTAAGTATACAGATAATTGAGTCCAACCACATTGGAGGGAGGGGAGATGTCCAGCGGCAGGCTCTTCACTGTCTAGGACATTTGTTTTTACAGAATTTTCAGAATTGTCTATGAATTTGTGATCATTGCACAATCATAAGATCTGGTCTGAATTCATTCTGTTTATTACTGGAGATGATCATTGTGTATGGGTCAGGTGCCCAGCTTAGACCTGATTTATTTGGCCTATTAATCCCGCCTGCTACACACTTCCTCCCCAAGCGTGACAATGCTCACTCGCTGTACTGTATCTATGGAAAAACAGCATTGTCACCCTAGCCGGCTCTTCATATTAGGACTACGAACACCTGCACCTCTCCTTATTTTCATTGCATAGTGAAGTGTTGGTTTGTAGAGCACAAACAATAGCTGAGAAAGCTGAGATCCCAGTTCAGCACACAGGAGTTTACAAGGACATTTCTGTCCAGATTAACAGGTATTGCCCTGTACTTGCAGAAAATGTGCTTAGCCTGAACAAAAAAACAAAACAAAAATAATGCAGCCACCAAACTTAAAGTGGAGTTCCAGTCATTTTTTGTTTATTAAAAGTTAGCAACTACAAAACGTGTAGCTGCTGACTTTTAATAAACAGCCACTCACCTGTCCCATGATCCAGCGGTGTACTCAACCCAGCCTTGCTCTCCCCCTGTGTCCTCCCTCGGCGACGCCGGCAATTTTACTATGGGTACTTGGCTGTGACAGCTTGCGGCTTCACAACCGGGTGCCCACTGTGCATGCGCGAGTGGCGCTGCACTCTGTGATTGGTAGATATATACTTGGAGGGCACACCCTAATAATGTATCACATTAGAGATGGTGCTGCTATAAGACCACCAAACAAAATGACATATTACAGCGCACACATGCAATAATGACCTGCAAGGCTATTGAAAAGGCTATTTAAAAGTACCTGGACATCTTCAACCAAAATACGGAAAGTCCGTCGCACTATATAGCCATAGAGTGCTTAGCCCACTCCTACTTCACAGGCCCCCGTCTTAGTGGGTCCTACACTACCATAGAATGGGAGATTCTGTCTCTTAACCATGGGAGCTATGTCTCAGGTGGACACTAATTAGAGGCAATTATGAATAGGTGGGGTGCACCAGCCCAAGAGATCTGGTCAGGATCTGCAATAGACAAATAGATATATACTTGGGGGCACACCCTAATAATGTATCACATTAGAGATGGTGCTTACGATGTACTCAACTCAGCCTTGTTCACCCCCCGTGTCCTCCCTCGGCGGTGCCGGCATCTCTACTATGGGCACCCAGCTGTGACAGCTTGCGGCTTCACAACTGGGTGCCCACTGTGCATGCGCAAGTGGCGCTGCACTCTATGACTGGTCCTGAAGTATTCTAGGTGTCCACTTCCAATCGCCTAAGGCGACTGGAACAGAAGTGGGAGCAGGTATCTGTCAAAATCGGGTACCTGCCCCCCCCCTACCTCCCCAAAAGCTCAGCTTCACAAACAAAACCCAGGGAGGAGGCCTTAAAGTGGAAGTTCCACTTTTGTGTGGAACTCCACTTCAAGGTCTAAGCTGGAAAATACTTTATTTGTTCTTGGGTTTAGATATTCTTAAAGGGTGGGATAATGTAGTGTAATGCTTCTTCTGACCACTAGAGGGAGCTAAGGTGGAGGAAACCTATTTGGTGAAATCTGCTGCACCTCGGAAGTTGGGATCACTATGCTCTGTTACCATTTTCTGCATCAATTAGAAACAGTGATAAATGCCTTTTTCTCTTTCCAGATTCGTGAGGATCCATCATGTAAACCCCTAAAATTAGCTCAATTTATCGACCATGAGCCAAAGAAGTCTGTAATATCACCAAAAGATCAGGAGTATTTCAAAAATTTTTCGTACATTAGTGATAGTTTGATGATGCCATCACTATCATCACCAAAGCAGCAAGAACTGCTGACTTCCACACCAATGTCCAACAAAAAGGCTCATATAACACCAACAAAGCCAAAGAAGCTGCAGCCAAAGGACAACCATGGACCACTACCAACAACGAACAAACGTGGACAACTACCGACACCCAGCAACCATGGGCAACTACCGAAATCAAGCAGCCATAGAAAACTACCAACATCAAGCAACCATGGACAACCACCGAATTCAAGCAAGAGTCCAAAGCTGCAGCCACAGGACTTATCCAAACCATTACAAGAAAACCAAAAAAACACAAACAAGCCACAAGAGATCCAAAACAACAAAAAAAAAGCAAAAACAGCAAAAAGGAACCATAAGAAATGAATGGACAACTACCAACAGGGCTGGACTGGCCATAGGGCACACCGGACAGATGTTGTTTTGATGCATATTGTACATTTTCTGTTAATTTATTAAACTTCATTTCAATACTGAAATATTACTGTGTCCTTCAGTTATTTGATAGATCAAAATAAAATTGCTGATCCAAACACCCAAATATTTATAAATGACAATAATGGAAATTGTCAGGGGTTCCTAAACTTTTACATACAACTGTATTATGCTGAACAGTAAAGACATGGGCAGTGGGACGTGGTCGGGATGTGAGAGGAAGAAGACGCACACTGCTGAGCTCCGTTCTGCTAATCACTAGCTGATCCGGGCTCCTTTCCCTTGCTCCATGACTCTCAGCAGAACACCCTGTATACCCTATCTGGGACCCTGTATACCCCTATCTGGGACCCTGTATACCCCTATCTGCTGACTGTATACCCTATCTGGGGCTCTGTATACCCTATCTGGGACCCTGTAAACCCAATCTGGGGCTCTGTATACCATATCTGGGACCCTGTATACCCTATCTGGGACCCTGTATACCCTATCTGGGACCCTGTATATCCTATCTGGGGCTCTGTATACCCTATCCGGGACCCTATATACCCCTATCTGGTGACTGTATACCCTATCTGGGACCATGTATACCCCTATCTGGTGACTGTATACCTTATCTGGGACCCTGTATACCCTATCTGGTGCTCTGTATACCCTATCTGGGACCCTGTATACCCATATCTGGTGACTGTATACCCTATCAGGGACCCTGTATACCCCTATCTGGTGACTGTGTAACCTATCTGGGGCTCTGTATACCCTATCTGGGACCGTATATACCCCTGTCTGGTGACTGTATACCCTATCTGGGACCCTGTATACCCTATCTGGGGCTCTGTATACCCTATCTGAGACTCTGTATACCCTATCTGGGACTCTTTATACCCTATCTGGGGCTCCGTATGCCCTATCTGGGGCTCTGTATACCCTATCTGGGGCTCTGTATACCCTATCTGGTACCTTGTATACCCTATCTGGGGCTCTGTATACCCTATCTGGTAACTGTATACCCTATCTGGGACCCTGTATACCCTATTTGGGACCCTGTATACCCTATCTGGGACCCTGTATACCCTATCTGGGGCTCTGTATACCCTATCTGGGGCTCTGTATACCCTATCTGGGACCCTGTATACCCCTATCTGGTGACTGTATACCCTCTCTGGGACCCTGTATACCCCTATCTGGTGACTGTATACCCTATCTGGGACCATGTATACCCAATCTGGCGCTCTGTATACCCTATCTGGGACCGTATATACCCCTATCTGGTGACTGTATACCCTATCTGGTGACTATATACCTGACTATCTGGGGCTCTAAGATAAGGAAAAACAGCCGGCAACTCCATAATCCTCTGACGATTTATTTATTCATATAGACCACACCAGTGAGCATAAAAATAGAAATGGCAGACTAGTTTCGGCAAACAAGCCTTGATCACTGCACACAAGTGAATGTAAAATGAACATACATATAAAGAGAGTTAACGTGACCATTGCTGCCTCCCTCCGCTTCTGATTGGTTAAATGCTTGATTGAATAAATTGACAATTCATTGCTATTCAGGCACAGAAGGAAACAAATCTAATTCTCTGGGAGACAAGTGAAAACAATACACAAATATAAGCAGACATAAAAATACAAATAGATACATTGGAACAAAAATGCAAAAAAAAAAAAACGCACGGAGATGCAAAAAATGCAGGGAAAAAAAAAAACATTTGCAGAAAATCTCAAGTCGTTAATCTAGCATTGACACCCGCAGTAGATTGTATGAATGCCATGTGATTGCAATGCGGCGTGGGAAACGCACAGGACTCGCTACGTCTCCCGCATCTCATCAGTGTGAACTAGGGCTGAGTGCAGGAACCGAATGCGATCTTGTAAAGAAATCGCACTGCATGCCTGCTCAAATCACATGCAACTCTTCAGCAGTGCGGCCCGAGCCACTATTCTGGCTCAAAACGTACCAAATCCGCACCAAAACTGTGCAGGACCCTTTCTTTCCCTTTTTCCTTTGGCCGCATAAGAATCATACCGCATGAGTGCTCACACCCATTCAATCCGATTCTGCAGAAAAAAAAAAATGCATGGAGATGCAAAAGACGCAAAAAAAAAAAAAAAAAGCAAAAAGGGTTAAATTGCAGAAAATCGCAAAGGTAGAAGAAACATGATAAATGAGAAGTGTAAAATATAAATACGATAGAATAGTATATGGAATGATAATGTCCATATGTATACATATGACACAAGAGTGTAAAGATATTATATGGCTCTAGACAGTAGGATAAGAATGTGGTTCACATACAGGGTGTATAAATTATTTCAAGAACAAATCCATGTCATAACGACGGTTCATTCCCTGTGGTGTTCTGGTTTGAAGATTATAGATCCACCACACCTCTCGCAGTAGAAGTTGGCGTTGAGAGGAAGGTTTAACCTTTTCTAAACCCATAAAGGAAAAAGATGACATGTTGCTGTTATGTTTGTATTTAAAATATTTGAATACATTTGATAGATTTTTATCATTAGCAGGGCTTTTTTTCTCAGAGAATAGGTGCAGGAACTCCTCCCTTTCGAGTCACCCCTAGACTCCGCCTCCTACCCGCCTCCGAGGACCATTTCTTTGTTCCATCCCCTACCCACCTCCCAGTGCCACCCCTTTTAGAGAATACAGAACCAAGTGTCATTTTGTGGTGTTTTGTATTTTGTATGGAATTTGTTAATAACAAGAAAGGCAGTAAAATAGTTTAGGCAACAACGGACACCCCAGCAACAATAGATTCACCCCAGCAGCAATAGATTCACCCCAGCAACAATGGGCTCACTACAGCCAGCATCAACAGACCCTCCAGCTGCCAACATCATTAGAACCTAACCTTAACAGTAGATCCCTCCAAGCAACGATAAACCCCTGCAACATAAGACTTGGGGGTAGCGATTGATGTGAATGTACAATGTATATGTAAGGCGCTGCGTAAATTGATGGCACTATATAAGTACCTGAAATAATAATAATACCCACCCCAGCAACAATAGATCCTCCAACAGCAACAATAGACGTCCCCAGCAACAATAGACCCTCCTGCAAAAATAGATCCCCTCCAGCAACAATAGATTCCCCAGCAGCCAGCACTCTAGCAGTCAGCAACAAAGACCCCTTCCTTAACAATAGATCCCACCCAGCAATGACTGACCCACCCAGCAACATAAGACCCACCCCCATCCACAATAGATGCCCCATGAGACACAGAAGACCTCCCCAGCAACAATAGACCCCCTCCTCCCCAAACATAGATCCCCTCCAGCAACAATAGATTCCCCAGCATCAATCGACCCTCCAGCACTCCTTGCCATTACATACATTCAGTTCTGGAGGTGCCAGAACTGCGTTTCCCCGCGTTCCCGCTGAAAAAAAGCCCTGATCATTAGTATATGAAGCCCCATTATAGTCTTCAGCTATCCTGGTTCTTCGGGTTTAGAGGTGCATCCTACATACTGTATATGACATATACTGCATTCCACTACATATATCACGTTGTCTGTGCCACAGTTGATGTAGTTTTTTATCATAAATTGTTGTCCAGTGGCACATGAGACAACTGACCTGTGTTGTTTGGAATGTCTGTGGCAGAAGCGACATGTATTAGTGCCACATATATACGATCCTACTGTATTTAGCCACGTTTTCTTGCCCTGATTGGACTCAAAAAGACTTGGGGACAGGATGTCACCCAAAGTTCTAGCCCGCCGACTAGAGGATCTGCAACCTGCAGCTACAATAGGCGGCGACATCTGTAGAGAGGACTGGTAAATACCTCTGAATGATGTTTTTAATATCGTTAAATTCGATGGAAAAATTAGTAACAAATGTGACCTGACTACTTTCCTTAGTTCTACTTTTTCTTCTGACTCTATTATTGTGCTCTCTATTAGAGTCTGTCGATCCTTTTCTGTTGCCAGGCGAACTGCTCTCTCGATATTCCATCTATCATACTGGCGTGATGCCAGTCCAGACCTGATGGCTTCACATTCACTTAGATATGCTGTATCTGTGGAGCAGTTACGTCTGGCTCTGGTGAACTCGCCTACAGGAATAGATCGTTTGGTGTGTGTGGGTTGGCAGCTAGAGGCCAACAGTAGAGTATTCCCCACACACTCCTTGCGATATCTGCAGGTATTAACCTTTCTTTGAACAGCATACCTTGTTAAAGTAATATCCAGAAAATTGATGGTGGTGACGTGACTTTCTGAACTGAATTCTAAATTTAATGGGTTGTTATTTATCCAGGATACAAAATGATTAATCTCTATTGAGGGATCTTTCCAAACTATGAGCAGATCGTCTATGAACCTTCCATACCACTGGATAGAACCTGCACATGGGTTGGAGGTAGAGAAGAGAAAATTCTCCTCCCACCAACCCATGTACAGGTTTGCCAGCGATGGAGAAAAACGAGCCCCCATCGAGGCTCCTTTGCACTGAAGATAGAATGTGCGGTCAAACCTAAAATAGTTGTGTGTTGAGGAGAAAATCGACAGCCATAATTAGGAAATCCGTGAGGGCTGTATCATAAGTACTGTATTGTGTTTTATGGTATTTGAGAGCCTGAATGGCAAGGTCATGTGGGATGCATGAATATAATGATTTTACATCCAAAGAAAGCCATGAATAACCATCCTCCCACTCAACTTCCTCTATATGTTTCAGTACTGTAGAGGTGTCCCTAATGTAGCCTGGTAGCAGGCGAGGGCTGGCAGCCTTAGGCCTGGGGGGCAAGTCCAGTCAAGTGGCCCATTGAACCGCCGAATCAGCTCACCATCCATGCCCACCTGGTTTTATAACGGATATTGATGTTATGAAGCAAGACAAATATGATACAATGTGGTGGCATCATTTAATGTTAATAGCAACAAAGGAGGTTTAACAAATATAATGCATCAATGCAGCTCATCAGTGCCCATCAATGCAGCCTCACCAGTGCCCCTCAATGCAGCCTCATCAGTGCCCCTCAATGCAGCTGCACCAATGCCCATCAAATGCAATCTGATCAGTGCCCATCAATGCAGCCTCACCAGTGCCCATCCAATGCAGCCTGCAATGCAGAGAGAGGAGAGCCGCCGGATTACAGAGCGGGGATCTCCTGCTTACTTGGCGTGGCTGCTGTCATATGAAGTCCCGCCTCCTGGACCCGCTCCTATGATAGACATCACTAGTGTGCTGTCTATTATAGAAGCTGGTTCGGGAGGTAGGACTTTGTCAGTGGGAGATCCGTGCTCTGTGTAATCCGGCGATACCCCCCAAGGCAGCCCAATGGGCCTAGCGGGATCCATGGTAGGGCCGGCCCTGGACGCCCCCCCTTTGCCTGCAGTTAGTTGGTGGCTGCGTTCCTGGCCCTTACTTCCTTTCTCCACAAGAAGAAACAAGTGTGAGCGGGCAGCGGCCATCGGCCATTTTGAATGTAAGTTAGGGTGGCCTGGGGGGCAATTGCCACCCTGCCCCCTGGCCCAGCCCTCCCCTGCCTGGTAGTCTAGTGACCAATGGCTGAAGATATCCATCCACCCACTCTCCCAATTTCTCGAACAGTGAATCTATGCCTGCAACTATGGGTCTTCCCTGTATGGGGGTAGTTTTTTTGTGAAGTTTAGGCATGTGATGAAAAATGGGTACTTTAGGGAAGTTAACCATAAGGGTTTCAGCTGTCTTAGCATTGAGTACTCCCATTTCTACCCCAGTGTCAAGTAAATTTGACAGTTGCTGTTTGAACACATGTGTAAGATCGGTTGTAAGGGTTCGATAGGTGGAAGTATCCTGCAGTTGTCTGAGTGCTTCAATTTTGTATTTCTCAGCATCTAGAATTACAATTGATCCGCCTTTGTTGGCGGAATGTATCACCACATCTGTGCGGGATTTTAAGCTCTTCAGAGCAAATCTCTCTGAAGAGAGGCTGGGGCTCTGTATACACCATCTGGGACCCTGTATACCCTATCCGGCACCATAAATACCCTATCTGGTGACTGAATACCCTATCTGGGACTCTGTATACTGCTATCTGGGGCTCTGTATACTGCTATATGGTGATTCTGTTTACTGCTATATGGTGACTCTGTATACTGCTATATGGTGACTCTGTCTACCGCTATCTGGGGCTCTGTATACTGCTTTCTGGTGACTGTGTAAACTCCTATCTGGTGATGCTGTATACCCCTATCTGGTGATGCTGTATACCCTATCAGGGACCCTGTATACTCTCTCTGGGGCTCTGTATACCCTATCTAGGACCCTGTATACCCCTATCTGATGACTGTATACCCTATCTGGGACCCTGTATACCCTATCTGGGGCTCTGTATACCCTATCTGAGACTCTGTATACCCTATCTGGGGCTCTGTATACCCTATCTGGGGCTCTGTGTACCCTATCTGGGACCCTGTATACCCTACCTGGGACCCTGTATACCCCTATCTGGTGACTGTATACCCTATCTGGGGCTCTGTATACCCTATCTGGGAACATATATACCAATATATACCCCTATCTGCTGAATGTATACCCTATCTGGGACCCTGTATACCCCTATCTGATGACTGTATACCCTATCTGGGACCCTGTATACCCTATCTGGGGCTTTGTATACCCTATCTGTGACTCTGTATACCCTATCTGGGACTCTGTATACCCTATCTGGGGCTCTGTATACCCTATCTGGGGCCCTGTATACCCTATCTGGGGCTCTGTATACCCTATCTGGGACCCTGTATACCCTATCTGGGACCCTGTATACCCTATCTGGTGACTGTATGCCTATCTGGGGCTCTGTATACTGCTATCTGGGGCCCTGTATACCCTATCTGGGGCTCTGTATACCCTATCTGGGACCCTGTATATCCTATCTGGTGACTGTATGCCTATCTGGGGCTCTGTATACTGCTATCTGGGGCTCTGTATACTGCTATATGGTGACTGTATACTGCTGGGCTGTATACTCCTGACACAAGGGATGGAAACGATAAGGGGTGGGGCTTATGAGAAGTGGGAGGGGTCAAAAAGGAAGGGCGGGGTCTGGCGCCCCCCCATCCTAAAATTTCACCAGCCGCCACTTGTCAATATACCTTCTGAGCTCTCTACCTGTTTGCTGCTCCCGAGTTGGCCTTGCGGGCCTTGAGCTCCCCCCTATACCTCTATCCCAGCTTTGATTATACCGCGCTCCCCAGATGACTTCCAGAGATAACTCTAAACTCATCATACTATCCTGGAACATCAGGGGTTTAAACTCCGAATTCAAGCGGGCACTTCTCTTTAAATATCTCAAATTACACATCCCCACATAATATTACTCCAAGAGATGCACCTCATGGGCAGCAAACTCCAGGCTTGAAGAGGCCCTGGATCCAGTGGTCTGTTCATGCTTCTTATTCTACCTATGCCGGGGGGGGGGGGGTCTCGATATTGCTTAGCAAGTCCCTTCCATGTGCCATTGAACATATAGTGACGGACCCCCAGGGCAAGTTTGTGGTGGTGGTTCTTACCCTAGGGGGTATACGTTATTTAATTGCCAGTGTCTACATACCCCCCCTTCTCCCCGGCTGTTTTATATGCTATGCTGGAGAGATTGCCCCATTTCGCCCAGCTAAATTGCTACTAATGGGAGATTTTAATGCCATCTTAGCACCGGACCTGGACAGGCCGGTCCCCCCAAAAAGTTTCTCCACGGATCTTGGGGCCTGGGCTCAGACGGCAGGGTTCACGGAGGTGTGGAGGTGGAAGCCCCCCTCAACCAGGTCTTATCAGTGGCGGCTGGTGAAGTTTTTGGATGGGGGGGGCGCCAAGCCCCGCCCTTCCTTTTGACCCCTCCTACTTCTAATAAGCCCCACCCCTTATAGAATCCACCTACTCCGTCCCCTGTATTCCACATATTGTGTCAGGGGTACACAGCTCAGCATCACAGGACACAGTATACAGCTCAGCATCACAGGGCACAGTATACAGATCAGCATCACAGGACACAGTATGCAGCTCAGCATCACAGGACACAGTATACAGCTCAGCATCACAGGACACAGTATAAAGCTCAGCATCACAGGACACAGTATACAGCTCACCATCACAGTACACAGTATACAGCTCAGCATCACAGGAGACAGTGACACAGGTGGGGCAGTTTGCAGCCAGTGACACAGGTGGGGGCAGTTTGCAGGCAGTGACACAGGTGGGGGCAGTTTGCAGCCTGTGACACAGGTGGGGCAGTTTGCAGCCAGTGACACAGGTGGGGCAGCATTGCAGAGATTCCCCCCCCCCGCACTTACCCCATCCAGCAATCAGGATTGTTGCAGAGGTTCCGCACACGGAGAGCGGCTGTCCCCCCTCGTCGGTCCCCGGCGGTCATGGTCTCTGTGGGAGCGGAAGTCACTTCCGCTGCCACAGTAACCCGGCCCCGCATCCAATCACAATGAGCGGAGGCTCAGGGCAGCCAATCAAGCTATACAGTGTGCGCCTGTTCAGCGCACACTCATAGCTTTTAATGGCCGACCAATAGGCTCACTACTTGGCTGTCATGTGATAGCCAAGGAGCTGAAAAAAAAAAAAAAGAAAGTCAATGCACCTAGTGCCACCTGCAGGGGGGCGGGGCTGACTTTTTTTTTTTTCTTCTTCTCCAGCCGGCGGGGAGGCGGCGCCCTAGCGCCCCTCACACACCAGCCGCCACTGGGTCTTACTATTGCTTCTCGGTTACCCACAAGACAGCTTCCCGCATAGACTTGGCCTTCGTGAACTCCTTCCTGCTGTCGGACACCCTAGAGGCCAAGTATTTACCCACTGGCCTCCAGCGGCGACTGGTGTGTGAGGGGCGCTGGGGCGCCGCCTCCCAGCCGGCAAAAGAAGAAAAAAAAAAGTCAACCCCGCCCACCTGCAGGTGGCGCTGGTACATTGACTTTCTTTTTTTTTTTTTCGGCTCCTTGGCTGTCACATGACAGCCAAGTAGTGAGCCTATTGGTCGGCCATTAAAAGCTATGAGTGTGCGCTGAATGGGCGCACACTCATAGCTTGATTGGCTGCCCTGAGCCTCCGCTCAGGGTGATTGGATGCCTAGCTGGGGGCGGGTCACTGTGGGAGCGGAGGTGACTTCCGCTCCCACAGAGACCATTAGAACCCGGGGACCGACGAGGGGGGGACAGCCACTCTCCGTGTGCCGAACTCTGCAGACTCCAGCGCGCTCTCGCATGCCGAATCTCTGCAACACTCCTGTCTGCTGGATGGGGTAAGTGCGGAGGGGGGGGGAACGACTCTGAAATGTACCCCACCTGTGTTACTGCCTGCAAACTGCCCCTTCTGTGCTACTGCCTGCATAACTGCCCCTCCTGTATCACTGGCTGCAAACTGCCCCTCCTGTGTCACTGGCTGCAAACTGCCCCTCCTGTGTCACTGGCTGCAAACTGCCCCTCCTGTGTCACTGGCTGCAAAC
>BLSH010395942.1:708073-720541 GCA_018402905.1 Glandirana rugosa
GTACTCCAGGAACGGAGTTTAAGTACATGAGCAAAGGTTGTCAATGTACTTAGGCATAGGGTGTGGTTGTAAACAACACACCGTCGTGTTACCTTAAGATTTCTCACAGTTTCTGTAAGAAATACTCGAGGGAACTATAATGACGTACCTTGATCATACGCAGAAGTGACAAGACTTTGATCGTACACTGGAGATGAAGATAGTCTACGAATGGAGATACTTTTTAAGGGAAATTCTGTCCCCAACGTTAACGTTGGCCCGGGGTACGAAGTCCCCCGGGCACACGGAGGGAACACGTGGACGTATCCTACCAATCTCCTCCATTAGGAGGAAAATGGAGGAGATTGGTTCCTCTAAATGCCGCTCCCGCCATCCTTCCTATGCAGGTGCACAAGGGAGGCACACGGGCCCCCTGAAGCATGGGGCCCGGTTGCAATTGCAACCCCTGTCTTAAAGGGAATTTTTCATAGAGGTAAGCATCTGATAGAAGTAGAGGTCACATGCTAGTTTCAGAACAGTGAAGACGCATACTAGTTCCATGCAGTAATATCAAGGGAGCTCATAAAGAATGTCTTTGACACTCTTTAGAATTCCATTGTGCTGCCACACAACAAATGTTGGTGTGGGATACGGATTCATGTAACTGTTGGAAACGAGTACATGAATTTGAGGCAAGGACCTCATGCAGAGGCACACTGAGACTGGAGAGTCTATACGGACACTCTGGCCTCATTACAATTGAGCTTTCTCCTCGCCTTTGCAGCTATCATACAGACAGTGCAGCCGGACTTTTGGGTAACCTTCACCCTTTAATATGTCTCCTCAGCAGCCAAAAGATAGTCGCCATACTGGATTCTGGGATGGCAATGTTATTTTGGAGCTCCAAAGTTGGAGTGAAACCTAGGAGGACTTCCTGATTTCAGACATCTTTGAGGATTCCTGGGCTGAACAATAGATTTGGACCCAAAGCATACACATGTACTTTGTGACATGCTTTTACCAAATGTAGTTTTCAGTTTTGGATATAATCAGAACCCCTATCTAGTTTTACTGCCATTGGAGGCTCAGTTGTAGAGATTCCTTTACCTGTCTGGTAAAAAATGTTGTCCCCAGGAAAGTAAGGAATGGGACACCTCTCTACAGAGCTTTGGATAGAAGTAACATTTGACAAGGGTTCTAAACTTTCTTACTCATCCTATCCTCAACTAATAATAAAAGTTTGGGATATAGATACACTTTGCACTGGTCATTTAGGAAAGTTCAAGTCAATGACCGGTTCTCTTTGAGGAGACACTCATAAAACAGCTTAGGATTGTGGATCTTTGTTTCTGGGACGTCGAATAACTGGAAGAAACACCCTTTAAAGACCATGAAAATTAATATTGTTCAAGTAATTTAAAGTATAACTAAAGACAAAGCTTTTTATATATATATAGATTTGGACAGGGTGGAGAGGGATTAGAACAACTGTCAGGTTTTTATTGCTATCTGTGCCGCCGTTGGGAGATTCACCCTCTCTAATAGTCCTGTTTACCATTATCATCGGAAGTGGAAGTACATTCCAAATTTTGGGTTGACACCAAAACGATAATAGAGGGGAAGTTTTTCAAAGGAGAGAGTAGTTCCAGTGACCTTTGTGACAACCAAGGATTCCCCTACTTTGGAGAGATTTTGTCTTACTTCCTGTTTTGGCTATATGACAGGAAGTAAGGGAAATCTCCCCAATGGGATAAGGATGTGGGAAAAATGATTTAAGTTCAAATGTACTCAAAACCAATATTTCTGTAGATTAGCTTTCTGCCTACTCACAAGGCCATAATGAAAGTGTGAATTTGGCACATATAGTCTGCCTTTTGATTTGCCTATTATGAAGATGTAATTGGAGATATGTGATACCATCAGTTGATTTCTCATCGAATACAGCTGTTTTAGTGGGACTATATCAGGTCACAATATGTCACAAAGGGAGTCTTCAAGATATGGTAGGCCAACCAGTGATTCTTCATGCCACATAAACCACACAAACCTTGGCTTAACTTGTAGCTGGACTTTAGGTAATGCTGATGATTGATAGTGGATTAGCGGGTTCAATTTATACATGAAGTTGTACTTCAGTCTCAGTAATGCAAGGCATGATGTACAATCATTATTTCCTATCCATATAGGCAGTTCCCGATTCATGCTACAAGGAGATATCGCTGTGAAAAGGAACAGGAATGCTGTCATCTGTAGAGGAAAATCTTGTCTATGGCCAAAATCCAAAGATGGAACAGTCAACGTGCCGTATACATTGTCTGACAACTACAGTACGTGTTACTCTTCAGATCCCAGTTATATCATTGCAGACAGTTCTGATCATACCTCTCTAAAGTTTTACATATGTATTTATGGATGTTATATACACAATATTACCAAAAGTATTGGGGCACATGCCTTTACACGCAGATGAACTTTAATGGTATCCCAGTCTTAGTCCGTAGGGTTCAAAATTGAGTTGGCCCACCCTTTGCAGCTATAACAGCTTCATCTCTTCTGGGAAGGCTGTCTACAAGGTTTAGGAATGCATCTATGGGAATGTTTGACCATTCTTCCAGAAGTACATTTGTGAGGTCAGGCACTGATGTTGGACGAGAAGTCCTGGCTCACAGTCTTTGCTCTAATTCATCCCAAAGGTGTTCTATTGGGTTGGGGTCAGGACTGTGCAGGCCAGTCAAGTTCCTCCACCCCAAACTCACTTATGCATGTCTTTATGGACCTTGCTTTGTGCACTGGTCCAAATAATTTGGTGGAAGGGGGATTATGCTGTGGGGTTGTCTTTCAAGGGTTTGGCTTGCCCCCTAGTCCCGGTGAATTGAACCCTTAAGGCATCAGAATACAAAGACATTTTGGACAATTTCATGCTCCCAACTTTGTGGGAACAGTTTGGGGACGGCCCCTTCCTGTTCCAACATGACTGCGCACCAGTGCACAAAGCAAGGTCCATAAAGACATGGATGAGCGAGTTTTGGGGTGGAGGAACTTGACTGGCCTGCACAGAATCCTAAACTCAACCCGATAGAACATCTTTGGGAATAATTAGAGCGGAGGCTGTGAGCCAGGCCTTCTTGTCCAACATCAGTGCCTGACCTCACAAATGAGCTTCTGGAAGAATGGTCAAACATCCCCTTAGACACTCCTAAACCTTGTGGACAGCCTTCCTAGAAAAGTTGAAGCTGTTATAGCTGCAAAGGAAAGGCCAACTCAGTATTGAACCCTACAGATTAAGACTGGAATGCCTTTAAAGTTCATGTGCGTGTAAAGGCAGACGGTACAATATTTTTGGTAATATAGTGTATATTTATTCAAAACAGTTGGACAGGAAAGGCTAACTTAGGCCTCTTGCACATGGGTATCTTTGCCTTTAAAACATAAATTCCAGTTAATTTCCCTGCCCGGGAAGCCCAGGTGCTGTGTACAGCTGCCCATAGACATGAATAGCTGTGCGTGGCTGTACTTGGGTATACTCTGTTGCTCGTGTAAACACTAGTAGAGCATATGTGAAAAAAATGAAAATGTTCTAATTTTTTGCACACGCCCTTATGCTATACTAATGTATATGATACCTTCAGCGTATGCCCGAACACAGTTGCGCACAGCCATTCATGTCTAGGAGCAGCATCTGGGCTTTCCAGTGGGGAGAAATATGCTGGAATTTGTTGCCCAGGCTCAGCCCCTCAAGAGGCCTAATTCTATAAGGCTAAGTTCACACTTCTGCAATCTGATTTTGATCTGACTCTCAGTGCGATTACATGGTGCAACTTGGAAGCTACTTTGAAGTGGTTTGTATATCTATGGGGCCGAAATCTCACAGGAATTGCACCAAAGTAGTGCAAAAACCTTTTCAAAAATTGCTAAATGCTGAGTTGCATTGATGTGAACGGGCACCATTGAAAATTGATTTTCATTCTCATGCAATTTCTGTGTGACTTAAGTCATATCTGAAATTACTATTGGGTGAATATGGCATTAATTGAAGATCCAATTTTGTTGTCAAAATATATCTAAAGCCAAAGCTTTCTCACAGTCTAAAGCTTAGTACACACTGTGTTTTTTTCCATTCAACCAGCAGGCTGAATAATTAAAAAAACTGCTAGTTTTCCAGCAGGACCATTTCACAGAAGCCTCTCAACCAGTGGCATTGCAGAGGAAGAGGAAGCCAAGAGGAACATGGTTCTTGGTAGGTCACTGGGGGAGCTACCTGATTGGATGCTGGCACCCCATGTGACGCTGACAGCTATCTTGATTTGGGCAGAGTCTATTAATAACCCTAGCTTCCAGGTTTGGTCTGCATTTTGCATGTGGATAATGTAGGGAGAGGTCACTCGTCTGTCATGAACAGTAATTAGTGGCAGGGAGAGGTTGCAGATGAGCAGGGAAAGAGCAAGGACATACAATCCTTCCTGGAAGCCTCCCCATTTGGGCACAGACTGTCAAGGCTGCATTCTGCCCCTTGAAACCAGATGCTGTCGGGGCACCCGAGACCTTCTGTTATACTTTTTGCTGGATCATTCTGTGAGTGCGCCAGGTCGGGCTGTCTCCCCACCGGGTAGTTGTGCGTTATTAAACTTTTACTTCAATACAGTTCTGTTACAGCAACTGGACTCTGAGTGTTTACTGCCGCCGCACCACGCTGCACCTCCCCATAAGCCGGTCTAGTGATAGGTTTCTGTTCAACAGAGAGGACTACACGCAGATTAAAATTCGGCTGGTTCTTGCTGAACTTGCCAAATTTTGATCCATGTGTACCCAGCTTAGGTTTCCATTCCTCATCTGGTGATAATTAATGATCACCAGGACAAATAAAAGGCCAAATCTGCAAAATAAAAAAGTGTATGTATGTATGTGTATATGTGTGTAGACTACAACCTAACTGAGGTCACCGCCGGGCGATCAGGGGTTAAAACCTTGTGACAGTATGCGAGGCGAAGTGGTAGACGGACGCTACCTGACGCCTCGTATGGGTTCATATCGACTGGATTAAACAGAGTCCGGATTTTGCCAGCCACCATGGCAGGGCTGGTTCCAGTCCAGAGTTTGTTGTCCACTGGAGTCCACTAGAGCTCTGACCTGGAACTCAGAGAGGGATCTGAGGGAGCTCTGTGTCTGTTTGGACTTTAAAAGACAAGGTTTGCATTGCGGCTTATGTTTTGTGGGTGTCGGGGGGCAGTGAGGAAACTATACTGTTTAGTTTAGCACCAGACAGTAAGGATTTATTTTCCATTTTGTTTTTACTCTGCAAATCTTTTACCAATAAACCTGGCAAAGTGCCAGATTTTAAAGAAAGTTGCCTGCACGCTGACTATTTTCCTCAGGAAAGTTGATCCCCACTAGCTTATCTCCCACACGTGGTGGAGAATGCGGGCACCTTTCCAAGATGGAGGAAATGTTGAAGGCCCTGCTTCCAGCCAATGCAGCTCAGTGGGAAACCAACTGCCAGGCCACAGAGCAGAGGCCACTGCAGCACAACAGGCAGCTCAGCGGGAAACCAACTGCCAGGTCGCACAGGTTGCGGCAGTACAGCGGGAGGAAAGCCACCAAGCCATCATGGCACAACAGGAGATGAATCTCGAATTTTCAGAGGCCCTGCTGGAATAAAAGAAGGGGCTCACACCTCTGGTGACAGTGGAACCAAATTTAATATGCGCATCTTACCACATGCAGAAGATGACACCTGCAGATGATGTGGAGGCATATCTCACAACTTTTGAAAGAGTCGCTCTTTGCGAAGGATGGCCAAAAGAACAGTGGGAGGGACTGTTAGCACCATTCTTAACCGGTGAACCCCAGAAAGCATACTTTGATCTGGAATCCGATAAGGCCCACGACTATGAGACTCTAAAGGCAGATATACTCACACGCCTAGGGGTCACCATGGCAGTCTGGGCCCAATGGGTGCATCAGTGGACCTACCGCACCGACAAGCCACCCCGCTTGCAGATGCCCGACCTGGTCCACCTCACCAGGAAGTGGCTACAGCCGGAGACTTTGCCAGGTCCCCAGATTGTGGACCGCTATCTGCGTATGCTCCCTGCTGCTTTGAGGAAATGGGTCAGTCATGGGGACCCCAAAACCGCCGACCAACTCGTTAACCTCGTGGAGAGATACACTGCTGCTGAGGATTTGTTGCACCCATCTCTGCCCCACTCCAATGAATCTATAGGGGAAAGATCGCCCGGCGGACCCGGTAAGACTGTTCCAGGGGACAGGGGAGTGGGGAAATTTGATAAGGCTGCTACGATCCTGGAGAATGACCAAAGAAGCCAGGAAGGTCTTGGGGACCCTGGAAAGGACTGGGTATAGAGCACATACCGTGCTACCGATGCCATGCATTGGGCCATATTGGTGCCAATTGTCCCATGAATGATGAACCCATGCAATGTGATTATACTTATGTAAATAGACGCCTTTCTGTTTTTGCACAGGTCGCATATACAGCATCATGTTCGAATCAGACAGAGAAGCAAATGTGGTTAATTTTTGTTGATGGAAAACCAGTCACTGCACTGCTTGACTCTCGTAGTGTGGTACCGTTGGTAAAAAGCAATTGTATAAATCCTGCAAGGTTACCCCTAGCACTGTCTGGGTCATTTGCATCCATGGGGACACTCGTGACTACCAGACGGAGGTGGTTGAGATTGGCACCACTTGGGGCAGTGTGACTCATTCAGTGGGGGTAGTACCTTCACTGCTATATGACGCCCTAGTGGGCAGGGATTTTCCCCATTTTTGGAGGTTATGGGAAGGCACAGGGAGGCTGGAGGATAGAGCACCCCCTGCTGCAGAAACACGGGAACTCTCACCCGTTTTGCGCGCCCATGCGCGTGTGTGCACACCTGGGCACACCAATGGCACCAAAACTGCCTATTTAACCGGACTCCTAACGCTCCCAAGACCAGGTCAGACATTTCTGACCAGGTCTTGGGAGTGTTAGGAGTGATTGGAGGTATTTTCTCCCACCCCCATTTGGTATATGACAGCAGATCCCATCGTTTAAGTCAGGGCTTGACAAATTTACTTGGAATCTAGGAGCCAGCTAAAAAAGTTAGGAGCCAGTTTTTGTTAACGAACAATAAAGCTTTATTTTCAATTACAAAAATTACCGATCTTAAATGTAGGCACCGTCATAGCCTGTCTGTTACCTGGCCACCATATACATGTAAAGCCTGGTACACACGATCAGTTTTTTTTTTTTCGTTCAATCTAACAGGTTGAACGAAAAAAAAAAACGAACAGCTCAGCTCTGAGACGCTGTACTAACAATCTGACGCTAGTACATAAATCTCACCTACTGAGCTATTGTGTACTGACAGGGGTTTGGCCAATGGCTGAGAGTGCTGATTGAGAGCCGGTTCACACTGAGGCGATCCGAATTGCGGGGCGACTCATCGCGACCCCGCACAGTGCGACTTCAGCGCGGCTTGCAAATTACTTCTGTAATAGAAGTCAATGCAAGTCGCCTGAAGTCGCCCCAAAAGTAGTACAGGAACCTTTTTCTGAGTCTGAGTCGCTCCTATTAGAACAGTTCCATTGCACTACATGGAGAAGACTTGTCAGGCGACTTAAGTCGTCTGACAAGTCGCCTCAGTGTAAACCGGCTCTGAGAGTCGGTTGCTGACTTTCCAGCAATCTCATCTGACAGAAGCCAGCCGAACAGCCGTCTTCTGTCGGACCAGCTGCCATACACACAGGCCAAACGGTGGCCAGTTTTTATTCATTCGACCGATGTCGCCTGGCATTTGGCCTGTGTGTACTTGGCTTGACAGTGTGATGGGTAGTAGCTCATTGGGAAGGACAGTGCAGCAAGGTGGGGATGACAGGAGATCCAGTGATCCAGGAACTCATGCCACCTTAGGTTCCTTTCACACAAGCCCCCCTGCTAAGCAGAATCCGCTTGCTCAGCAGGGATCACTCCACTGTGCAGAGCGGACATGGTCTGCTCTCCTCTACTGAGCAATCGGATGGAAACCGAACAACTGTCCGTTTCCATCAGATCCGCCAGACAGAAGGAAAATAGAAACACCATCCATCTATTTTTGGCGGACAGGATCGGATGGCGGCGGGTGTCAGTGGACATGTCACCACTGACACCTGCCACTCCATAGAGGAGCCTGGAGGGTGCGTTCAGGTCCGCCTGAAAAACTGACAGGTGAACCTGATCGGATTACCCATGTGAAAGGGGCCTTCGGATGTGTGGCTGTGGCATGACGGGGAGAATAGATTAAGGTCAATGAAAAAAAAAAAAAAAAAAAAAAACTTTACATCTATTTACATAAATATCTTTTTGTGGGGGTGCAAGTGGAACTGTCCACACTCCCTGTCCACTTACCTTTAATCAAATGGCACCAGGTGAAGCCCACAAAAAAGTCCACTCCTTCTCCTCCTGGGAAGTAGATGGGTGGGCAGTGAGAACAGTGCAGGCAGGGGAAAATACTCAGAGCGCCTGTGACTGTGTTTCTCACAGCCACCACAAGAGGGCGCCCATTCCCCAATGAAAATGCCTAGCTTGTGAAGGCCGCAAAGCCGCGGCCTCAATTACCGGCCGCCGCGGCCTCTTAGTCCGCACGTCCGCGCGGGGGGATGCCGCACGGGGACCGGACACTTCCCCCAGTGCAGCCCCAGGCGCCAGGTCGCTTCATCCAGTCGCCAATGCGACCTGGCACATGGGATTTGTCAAGGCCTGGTTTAAGTTATGCAAGCTATTTTGACTGCTGTCTGATACTGCTGCCTACCTTGGATCACCATATGGAAACGGTGTAGGGCAGACTGAAAAACATTGTGCTCTATTGTGAAGTGGTGGGGAGGATTTTCTGGCATTCACCCTCCTTTCCTCTTGCTCCCATTGACTTGATAAAATTCATCTTGGATCATTTCTATATACAGCAAGGCTCTAGGTACCTGTCCTTGAGCTGTGATTTGAAACATCTTCACATCATTTTCCCATTCACCATATGACTAGGAAATCCTCATCCATTGAGCTCTGAAGGCGAAATCCTTTTGAGTATTGTTATTGGACAAAGTACGTCCAGATATACAAATTGCATTCTGCTACACGCCCCTGACGAAAGGCTTGAACCTGAAAGCTTCGGGCTTTCTTCCTCTTTCGTAGGATGGCAGAATGATGTTAAGGAACCTACAAGCAGATGTGTGCAAGCCGGCTGAACTTGAACAATTTAATGTTTTAACAGAATACGTTTATACACGAATTGGTTCATTTGTCATTTTTACAACATTTTTGTAATTTTATGTGAAATTAAATGTGGATTTGATACATATGTAGATGTGTTTTTGAAGATCTTTGGTTCCCCCACCTTGAAAGTCCCACCCATAGGGGTTCTTCAATTAGTATTACCTTCAGGGATTGGTGGTGGTACCAGATTGACACTACTTGCTTGCAGAACATATACCCTTCTGGACGTTGCTACTATCTGCCTGCCTTGACCTCGGACTGTTTACGACCACTCTCCTGCCCGTGCCCTTTGTACTTCAGTTGCCTGCCCATTACCGACCCAGCCTGTTACCGACCCAGCCTGTACCCGACTACACGTTTGCCTGATACCTCCGTACTTCGCTGCCAGCCAGTTGCCAACCTGGACAGCACCACTATCCTTCAGTCTGCACGAGCTTCAGTGGACTCATACCAGCCAATAGAGACTTGTCCAGCCTTCGTGCTCCCCTGCGCTCCCGAGCTCCCTGTCTGCACTACCAGGGGTTCGTGAACCAGGGCCGCAAGAGAGGTTGCCCCGCATAAACCAGACTCAACCACCAGGTACGTGACAGTAATACTATATTACGCAATCCGCTATTTGGAAGCCATACCCTTGTGGAACACCTCCGCTAAGACTATCGCCAGGGAGTTGTTCCAGGTGTTTAGTTACGTGGGGATCCCTCAAGAGGTCCTAATGGATCAGGGCATCCCATTTATGTCCCATGTAACCAAGGAATTGTGCAGGTTGTATAAAATCTCCCATCTCTGTATCTTGGTCTACCACCCCCAAAGGGATGGACTTGTGGAGAGGTTTAATTAAACGCTCAAAAGCATGTTCAAAAGGGTAGTGGAAAAAGATGGGAGAGATTGGTATATGTTGCTGCCGTACCTCATGTTTACCATACCAGAGATTCCGCAAGCATCTACGGGTTTGAACTCTTGTATGGTAGACATCCCAGAGGGCTGCTAGATGTCGCAAAAGAGACATGGGAAGGAGAGCCCACCCCGTATAGGAGTGTCAATGAGCATATTTCCTTGATGCAGAATCTAATCGCAGCTTTCCTGCCCCTGGTGTGAGAACATATGGAGTGAGCCCAGGAAGCCCAGAGAAGGGTTTATAATCGCGGTGTCAAAACCCAGACTTTCAACCCCAGAGACAGAATGCTGGTGATAGTCCCCACGGTTGAAAGTAAATGCCTAGCAAAGTGGCAGGGTCCCTTTGAGATTAGGGAAGGAGTAGGGGAAGTGAACTACAAAGTTTACCAGCCAGGGAAAAGGAAACCTGAGCAAATTTACCATGTGAATCTGTTAAAACCGTGGAAAGACAGAGAGTTTTATTGGCAGTGCCCACTCCTCAAGAAGACAGGCTATCCATGACTGCGGAGTCCTTGTCACAGACTCAACAAAATTATGTTAAGGAATTCATTAGTTAAAAATAGAGATTTTTTTCTCTCCCCTACCCGGACTGACCACCATACTACAACATGACATAGTTACGGAACCAGGGGTCCGTGTAAATGCAAAACCCTACCAAATACCTGAGGCTAGACGGGAGGCGGTGGCGAAGGAAATAAAAACCATGTTGGAGTTAGATGTGATAGAAGAGTCCCAAAGCGCCTGGTCGAGCCCTATAGTGCTGGTCCCTAAGCCCGATGGCACTATCAGGTTCTGTAACAATTTCCGGAAGCTGAATAATGTGCCTAAGTTTGCCGCATACCTGATGCAGCGGGTTGACAAACTCATGGACAGGTTGGGAGGTGCCCGGTACATAACAACTCCAGACCTAACTAAGGGCTACTGGCAGATCCCCTAACGGAGTCAGCAAAGGAAAAAACAGCCTTTTCCACCCCTGAGGGGTCTTTCCAGTACAAGTAAATGCTGTTTGGTCTGCATGGGGCCCCTGCATCCTTCCAGAGATTGATGCACAAAACCTTGAATGATGGACAAAACCCTATGCTGCTGCCTGTTTGGATGATGTGGTCATCCACAGTTCAGATTGGGAATCGCATCTGCCCTGAGTACAAGCAGTCATAGATTCTCTGAGGGTAGCAGGTTTAACAGCCAACCCAAAAAAGTGTGCCATAGGCCTGGAGGAAGCCAAATGCCTTGGGTATGTTATTGGCCGGGGACTGATCAAGCCCCAGACCAACAAGATAGAGGCAATTCAAAAGTGGCACCAACTGGTGAATAAAAAACAGGTTTGTGCCTTCCTGGGGATTACAGGGTATTACAGACAGTTCATCCCCGGCTTTTCCACCATTGTCATCCCTCTGATCGATCTGACGAAGGGTAGAGGGCCGGGCATGGTTAAGTGCTAGTGCTCGTGACCCAGGACTTCAGAAAGGAGTTTGTTGTGCAAACTAACGCCTCTGAGATGGGACTAGGTGCTGTTCTGTCCCAGATCAGAGATGGTGAGGAGCACCCGGTTGTCTACTTTAGCAGAAAGTTTAATAGGCATGAAAGGAACTATGCCATTGTAGAGAAGGAGTGCCTGGCTATCAAGTGGGCCTTAGAGATGATGAAGTACTACGTCTTAGGAAGGTCATTTAGACTAGTTACTGACCATGCCCCCCTGAAGTGGATGTGTGACCACAAGGAGAAAAATAGTCGGGTGACTAGGTGGTTCCTGGTCCTACAGCCATTTAAGATCACAGTGAAACACCGGGCGGGAAGACTCCAGAACAATGCGAATGCCCTCCCCTGGATCCACTGTATGGTTGGGACAATTGCTCAGCCGCAGGGGCTTGAGCAGAGGGGGAGGATATGTGACAGTATGCAAGGTGAAGTGGTAGGCGGACGCTACCTGACGCCTCGTATGCGTTCATGTGGACTGGATTAACCACTTGACAACTGGGCACTTAAACCCCCTTCCTAACCAGACCAATTTTCAGCTTTCAGTGCTCTCACATTTTGAATGACAATTACTCAGTCATATTTAACCAGACCAATCCTTCCCCCAAATTCACGGGTCAACAGTTCACCAATTAGGTCAGGTGTACTTGCGTATGCTCCGCAGTCCATCGCAGGCGGATGGTGAAGTGGAACGTATGACAGTGTATAGGAGGGGGAGACGAGTTCGGGGACGCCGACTCGTTAACAGGGTTGGTATGTCACCTAGGTCCCCTCCCGTAAGCGTAACAAGACCTCAGAAGGGCGGGCCACAAAGTGACACTAGAATTTACCGACATCCTGGTCCTTGGTGGATCAGTGGGCTGATAAAAAGA
>BLSH010395942.1:755375-766981 GCA_018402905.1 Glandirana rugosa
GACTATAGACAACCGAGAACCGACAAGACTAGGTAAACCTTTAATCTACTTACCTTCTTTAGTTCTCGGTTACTAGTGCTTTTCATAGGACGGTAACACAGCCGCAAATCTGAAAGAAGCCGGAAGGATATGCTGTATGTACTTCTAATTGATCATTGGCTCTTGATTTCTTCCATTCATCTAATTTCCAAATGGATCAGAACAGCCAAGAGCCAACAGATATCAGCCAGAATATTTTAGAATTTGAGTGTTCTGGTTCTTTTTTTGGGGGAAATGCACACAAGGCTGCATGTGACAATGATGGGAAACAAAGGAGACAATCTGGGAGTCACAGGATGAGAATCAGATCTCAGAAGCAGCAGGTCCCCTTACAAGGCGGTATAGTTGGGTTCTGGAAGTCTGTCTTGTTAAGTGACATCGCCATTGTGTTACATGTAAGCACTTTTACCGTTAATTAGTTCCCCCCACATATCAGTAGGCAGCACCTCTATTTATAGATGAGCTTGCAGTGAGCGCTATAACTAACACCGAGTGATGGGGATTTATGAACATTATTACCACCATGGCTGGATGTGTACCGTGTGTCTGCTATAGAGGTGTGATGACACCGGGCTCTCATCACCTCCATTAAATTGCATCCCATTGTTACACTTAGGGTTTGCTAAAGGAGGAGGCAAGCATAAAGCCATTCAATTAAATTAAATTTAAGTGAACAAAAATGTAATATATTGCAGCTTACCAGTCCTGAGATGTGGAACAGGTGCATCCGAGCTGTGCAATGTCTGGTGAGCCTCATAAACACAGCACTCAGCCTATGAAGTCTCTGTAAACTTCCATGTAGTCCATACAAAAAAAAAGAGAAAGGCTGGTGCCATGGAAGTCGGGTAAAACATCCTTTTATTATTGCATGTGAACAACAGTCAAAAAGCCTTGTTTGACTTCCATGGCACCAGTCCTGAGATGTGATGGCTGCATTCGTTTTCTTTTTAGGTTTATTTGACTTTATTTTCAACTGTTGATCCTGCCAGTAATACAACTTTTGTCCTAGTGTGACAACCTTCACCCGTTGCACCGTATCTATGGAAGAGCAGCATTGTTACTTCAGGATAAGATAATAGAGCACCTCCCTCTGTTTTCATTTCCATAACATTGGAGGGGGTGTTCTGTAGTTCTCAGAGGGGAACTAGGCAGGGCTGATAACAGTGCAACAGAGTCTAGAGAAAGTTAGGATCTCACTAGATTTCTGGCAGGATCAACTGGTATATTTTGTGCACCTAAGAGACAGATATTAGAAATTGCTTTCTATGGGATATTTAATGGGCCGAAAGTGAGTCTGTATTTACCATAGTCAGCCAGTGCCTGGGGCAGAAGAATGAGGAGGAGCAACACCAAGATTTAAAATGTACAAACTGGGAAAATATTTTTTTAATTGTTTCTCTCTTCTGGTCACTGCTGAACATCTGTGGCTCAATTCTGCAGAGGAATAGAGGAAGGGGGCACAGGGAGTGGTGAGAGGAGTCAGGAGGCTCACTGTGGTTCAAGAAATAGAAATCATATCTTCTCTCGTTTGTTGGGCTGTGTAGTTAAAATTAAGCTGTATATTGTCACTTATTATAGGAATGATTTTACTGAAAAATTTGCATGATACCAGGGATGGAACTTGACCAAAATGTTTGAAATGTGCCTACATTTTCACCATAATTATGGTTTTTGCCCAGTTCAGAGTGGGAAGAGATTAGTTGAAAATGATACCTCCCAGTTCTACACTGCCCTTCATAATTTTGTAACATAAGGTGTAAGTAAATGCTAATTTATTTATTTTTTTGTTGGTTTTCAGTAGTAAAATGATTAAGACCCACGTCAGGCTTTTTTTCCGTTTCTCATCATGGAGATTTCCCTTCACTTCCTGTCCCAGGGACACTACAGGAAGTAAGAGGAGATCTGAATAGAAATATCCCCTCTAAGGGTCCATTCACACTAGGTACAGTGGGTCTGTATTGGGCAGCTATTCCAGTGCACCCCCACCACAAGACAAGACAAAATGCCTCTTTTGTATTGTGCGGTGAAAAAATAGGTTGCTAGTTTTATGTACCCTATAAAATTGTAAGTATGTAGCACCCTCCTAGCTATTCTAGTTTTCTGGCTCCTCTGTATCCAGTCAGGCAAAGTTTAACAGGGAAGTATGGGTTAGTGTTCTTTCTGCTCTAACACTGAGAACGGAGCGATCTAACACCACAGATCGCTCCACTCTCATGGCTCCCTGCTCTGACACCCCCCCCCCCCCCCGCCCCGCACTCAGTGGAGTGCTAGGCTGTGGAGAGAGCGGGTACCGGTCCAGGCATGTGGGTAGACCCAGACTCCATTGTCTCAATCTTGCCCGAGCCTGGAACGGCTCTGTGACGTCAGCAAACAGCGGACTTGAAAACGGGTCACAGGAGAAGTACAGCCAAATGAGCTTTGGCTGTACTTCTCCTTTATTTGCTTGTAACTTTTCTTAGTTTCTGTTGGTTGCAGACTCAACTACTTTCCCCTACTTTCTAAAGACTCCTAGAATTAAGTGGATTGGAAGAGGCAGACCCTGGACTTGCATATTCATACAGCCTTAGCCAATCCCTGATGAAAAGAATGACCAGTAGGGGGTTGAGGTGTCTAAATATGCTGGGCCTGGAACAGCAGGGTCCTTGACTGGGTGTTTTCTCTACCAGGACTGGAGGGCTGTGGCCCTCTGGGCCACATAGCTGAAGTCCTCAGAAGCCCAACTAGCTCCCAGCTTGGGGAGAGCCAAGGGACCTATCTCTAAGGTTGCTGAGAGCAGCATAGAGGAAGTCTAAAGAGGATTTGGCCTGGAGGCTCACAGTACAGAATCTATCTGGTACTGGGGGAAGTCATCCAAATACACAGGGGCACAGTGAGTAGAGGCCAGAAAGAGAGAGATCCTAGTGATGGTTCTTGTTTAACCTTTGGAGAGACTGTTCCAGAATTGCTGGCTTAGGACTATTTCTATAAATGGAGTTCCCTGAGCTGTGTGTACACCTGAACCTAACTGAAAATTTTAGTAACAGTCAGAGAGTGTCCTCTTTCACACTTGCACTTAATTTGGAGTATCCCAAGGCTCACTCTCTACCCCGTCCAAGTTTAACCAGCATTAATGTGGTTGTAAACCGCTGCAGTAAAAAAAAAAACAAAAAAAACTTTCCCCTGTGAGACAACTGCATAATGCGTTAGTATGCATCACATACTAGCACATTATGAAATATTTATCTTTAGAATGAAACCCTCCAGCCACAAGCAGTCACCACTGACAGGCCTTCTATCTTACCCCGGTCTTCCTTTTGGGTTCGCGGGCTCCTGCTGTATGAGTGGCTGGAGCCACAATGACATCACTCCCGCACATGCCCACGGGAGCCCTCGGTTCCGGCATGGTGTTCTGAAGGTCCAGCACGGTACTCCAGACCTTAAGAGGGCATGTGCCAATGATGTCACTGGCTGCACCCAGTTTTAATATCTCCTAAACGGTGGACATTTAGGAGATATTCATTTTTACCTACAGGTAAGCTTTATTATAGGCTTACCTGTAGCTGAAAATCACAAAACAGACTTTACTACCGCTTTAAACCTCAAGAAAGACATTCACTACCTGGTTATTTAGTTGTGAGACTGTGAAGCTGCTGTGTTCCTGGCTACCATGTACCCCATAGGGAATAGAACCTGGGACAAAACTGTACGACTGGTATGGGGTCTGTGCTACAAGTACATTGATTACAATATTTCCTGTTTGGTAATTGACCTGGTTATGAATGACCATTCCATAATCTCACCCTAAAAATATATCATTCATTGAAAAGAAAAATTGGTAGAACTTCACCGTGCCACATCCAATTCAATATACAAAAATATCCTAGAGAACCTCTAGGTTAAACAAAGTGGACTTTATCGGCACAACATGAGGCAGCTTGAGTAAGTGTAACCATAATATTTATTAATCCATAAGTAAAAATACTATCATTAAAAACCAAAGACAGCAAGCACCCTCCATTACATATGGAGCAATAGCATCGGAGCGCAACCCAACCCAAAGATGCAATTAGCATGGAGTATTAGACAGTAACATAGTGCATAATACTGCTGACAGTGCAGTTGTAACAAGCAGGTGTAGTGTCCATAACTACTCCAATCTGGCAAGTCAGCACGTTTCGTGAAGATTTTGCTTCCTCAGGACTTCTTTCAGGTTTTTAATGAACATATTTTTAATTATGGATTATGGCTTTACTTACTCAAGCTGCCTCATGTTGTGCCGTAAAGTCCACTTTCTTTAACCTGTTCTCAAGGATTTTTTTGTATCATTCATTGAAAAAAAAGAGCTCATCAGCAGGTGAAACTGGTGAAAGGTGTAAAGAACCAGTCCCTAATATCCATACCTTGGAAGGGGTTATTTATATAGAAATATATAGCAGATGTGCTGCCTTTCCTAGCAGCAGATCACTGGCTGAATTCCCCATAGGAATCAGCACCAAGGACAAGTGACACAAGTAGCCTATATGAAAAGCCCGGTGCTGCCCGTTACAATTTTCTTGGTGGTGATGCCAGACAATCAAACCCTAATCACTCCATCCAAAGCAAAGAACACTTTTTGGAATAGAGTTGCACTAGTATATGACACTATTGGGGGGGTGGGGGTTACTAAACCCGGAGCCTACAGAATACAGAGTCTGGTGCAGCTGTGCTTGTAGCCAATCAGCTTCTAACTTTAGCTTTTTCAATTACGCTTTGGCAATAAAACCTGGAAGCTGATTGGTTTCTATATAGAGTTGCACCAGCTTTTGCACTTACCAATTTTAGTAAATACCCCCCTACAAAGCATTATGTTATAGGCAGTGTTAATTTTGGCAGGAAATTTCGATTTCGTTTTAGTTTTAGGACTAAAATGGCATTTTAGTTATAGTCCCATTTTAGTCTACTGCAATTGTTTTAGTCCTATTTAGTCGTCTAAATCTCCAGAACATTTTAGTCGACTAAAATGTCCTATATTTTAGTCAACTAAAATCTCCTGTTCATTTTAGTCGACTAAAACTCATTTTAGTCGTCTAAAATCAAATGGGTGTAGTTAAATTGTAATGCATTATTTAAGCATTTCTCTACAATTTCCAAACTCATTATATACTGCTGGAGTGAAAATTCTAATATGTTATTATTTATGGTATTGAGTTATGAACATGCATACAGACCAGTGTTAATTTTGACGTCTAATTTCATTTTAGTTTTAGCCGTATTTTAGTCTTTTGACTAAAATGCCATTTTAGTTTTAGTCGTATTTTAGTCATTTCAATTGTTTTAGTTTTAGTCGTATTTTAGTCATCTCAATTGTTTTCATTTTAGTCGTATTTTAGTTGACTAAAATGGTTTTAAGCTAGTCGACTAAAATTTTTTAGTCGGTTTTAGTCGACGAAATTAACACTGGTTATAGGACAGCATTATTTTTTTTATTGGTACTTGTATCGCACCATCAATTGATGCAGTACTTTAGATATTTATTATACATTCCCATCAGTCCCAGCCCTCAAAGAGCTTACCATCTAAGGTCCCTAACTCACATTCATACATACACATACTAGGGCCAATTAACCCTACAGCATGTCTTTGGACTGGGAGAAGAAACCCACGCACATGCAGGGAGAACATGCAAACTCCAGCTGGTAGTGCCATGGTTGGGATTCAAACTGATGACCTTAGTGCTACTAGGTGGAAGGGCTAATCACTTAAATGTTGTGCTGCCTGTAACATAGTAGCTAGCCTTTCTACCGGGCAGCACTGGGGTCTGCACTACAGATCCCACTTAGGACACTATATTCATGGCATTTTACTTCCACACTCATAAGGCATGCTGATGGCTCCTGTCCAAACTGGCCGCAGTGTGCATATGAGATGGGGGCCTTAGATTGTAAGCTCCTTGGTGGCAGGGACAGATATGAATGTATAGTATGTAAAGTTGTGCATAAAAAGTGTTGGTGTTCTATATATATATATATATATATATATATATATATATATATATATATATATTGGCACTAATTAGATGCCTTCTTTTGATTACAATTCATCAAAAGTTATTGGCTGTGTAGCTGATGGATTTTTGTATCTGCTTTTAAATAAATCTCCCATTACTAATCTCAGACATTTTCCTTCCAATATATTGGCAGCCTAGGAATGTGCATGGAGTCTCTGCTGGTAGCAGCATCATCATTCTCTTTATATGACATCCATTGGTGTTTATTACCTCTTAGAAATGGCGGTCTGATTTAATTATTATAATAATTATAACTCCGTCTCATAATTTCTTGCAGACAAGGAACGTAACTTCTACAAAATGAGCACTCAGAACCTGGGAATGCCCTATGACTACCTGTCTGTGCTGCACTATGGCAAGTAAGTCCTTCAGTCATTTATCAAGGGAACAGGCTATCCAGTACTCAGAACCAACATGTCACAATTTGTTTTCCTGTAGGTTTGCCTTTACCAATGATGCTGGGAAACCCACCCTGGAACCAGTAGGGGACCCCCATGCTGCGATCGGCCAGCGGGTTGGGTTGAGTTCTCTGGACGTTGTGAAGATGAACAAACTCTATGGATGCAGTTAGGTTGAAAGAGAATGAAAATAGTTGTATAAGCTTAAAATATTCAAAGGTTCAGTCCACCCAAGACTTCAGTTTCTGGTACAGTAGAAGCTGGGGAGGTAAACCTGACAGATGAGTATTGAATGCTTACATTGGGCCAGCTTGGCATGGTGTAAGTATGTCTATCTCAGACCTGATGGATCACCGGGGAAGCTGACAATCACTGTAGGATTTGGTGCTACTACAGTGATAGCCACAATCTTCGAGATCCTTCTGAGGCTAGCGGCTTCCCCACTGCATACAGGACACAGGGGGTCACACACTCAGTACCACCATCATTCATAGAACCGCTCTTATTTTTTTGAATACATGCAAGGTGTTATTTGATTGGACAAAGTGGAGATCATAACGTCACTGCTCCTTCTCTCCACCTCATCCAATCAGAGAACAGCTTATATTCATTGAAAAAAAATACAAGGTGTTCTATGAATGGTGGCAGTGCCCGAGTGAGTGAACCAACCCCCCGTGGTCAGTGTGCAGAGTTCAGCTTTAAACATCTGATAGCTTCTATAGTCTACTGGTGATATCTCTCTGGCTCTGGTCACCTGCTGTGGCTATTACAAGGGGTCCCCATTTTACCTGCACACATTTTTTTAATTCATTTTATTTTATGGAGAATAGAAGAGGAGGAGCTGGAACACTCAAAGATTCCGGGTGTACAGGAAGATTTGGGAGTTGGGAATTGCTGCTGGGAGATCTCGCCGTTGGAGTAACCAAGACATTTAGGAAGCCAGGGGCTGCCATGGCCCACCGGGATACACTTATAACTAAAATATCACTTTAGGCTGGACTGATCCTTTAAAGTGACACTAAACTCTGGTATAAAGTAATTCTATTGAAGTATGTATTTCTAACTCAAAAAAGTCTCCAAATTCCTTTTATTTTGCTGCTGCGAAACTCTGGAACTGTAAAGGTTAACAGAAGCTGCTGCCACTCATAAAAGTTGTGCCGCTCGCCCCCATCTGCCTTCTTCCATTCATAGAACTCGTCTTCCTGCTATCACTAATGCATTGCGTTCTGGGAACGTCATCCATCTGCTCCTGATCCATTCACAGAACAAGAAGCGGAATATTTTTAATATTTTGAATAAGATCTGTGGATGAAGCCTTGTGTATATTTCTGGACATAACAAGGGTTCTGTACCTTTATTCTAGATACGTGCGGCTTCCTTCTGCCAGATCATCGCGGTACATTCTCATGGGACTCCAAACTTCATCCAAATGTCTCCACTTGTGTCTGGCTGATCCGGATCCCAGAGGGAAAGGTAACGGATATGATTTACTAATTTTATGTATTTTAGGTACTTATATAGCGCCGTCAATTTACGCAGCGCTTTACATATACATTGTACATTCACACCAGTCCCTACCCTCAAGGAGCTTACAATCTAAGGCCCCTAACTCACATTTACTAGGGACAATTTTTTAAACAGGATCTAATTAACCTACCAGCATGTCAAACAGGGAGAACATGCAAACTCCAGGCAGATAAGGTTGTGGTTGGGATTCAAACCAACCGTATTTTTCACTTACCTAGTTAAGGCCACAAATTCACTTGTAATAAGTATTGTTCTCTCTCCTTTATCACCACTCTGTACCATAACCCACTTACCTGCAAATACAAGGCAGACAATAGATCCCAATGCCTGTGCCTTCCAATACTGTTCAATTTAAAAGCTAATTCCAGCTAAAGTTTGTTTTTTTTTAAGTTTGGAGAAAAATTCTTTAGATTTATCAATACCTATGTAGTGCAAGGCCTACCTGAATGGAAATAAATGAAGGTGGATATAAACCCATTTGTACAATTTTGAGCATATGAGCACCATATACAGCCATAAATAATGATTGGGTGCATCTGCAGAGCTATTCTGCCTATGAAACTGCATGTCTGTGTGAGTGGGGGCCAAACCAAATGTTATAAGGCTATTCTCTCTCCAGGCCAAATGCAATTCATTTAGACAGAGTGAATCCGGAATACAGGCGGTCCCCGAGTTACAAACAAGATGGGGACTGTAGGTTTGTTCATAAGTTGAATTTGTTTGTAAGTAGGGACAGGTATATTTTTTAAGTGTAGCTTCAGCCAAAAAAATATTTTTAAGCATTTTGGATGGCATAGGGAAGGGGTAACACCCCTGTAATGTTTGTTTTGCTGTCTATGTTTCTGTTCAGAAGATTTCACCTCACTTCCTGTCCCAATGATAATTGGATTTTGAAAAATTTGAGTTGTTGTGGAAACAAACCTTGGTGATAAAGCATCAGTGGAGACCCCTTTTTCCCATAATAACTTTTACAGAAGTGAATTTCCCTTCCTAGGGGGAGATTTCCTCTCACTTCCTGTTGTCTCCCTCCGTTTGTAAGTAGGAGTCATTTGTAAGTCGGATGTTTGTAACTAGGGGACCGCCTGTATACTGCATTATCGCAACTAGATGAAGCTGATTACTATAAAAAATAATTTACTATGATCATTGGCTCCATATAGGCGGCATAATGTGGTATTGCTCTGAACCAATCTATTCTGTGTGCATAAAAATCATTTGAACTGGAGAGAAAATAGTCTAATATCAATCGATTTTGTCCCCGTCTGCACAGATTAAATATACACGCAGTTTCACAGCATGAATGTTCATTTCATTTTGTGGTCTTATGATCTTCCCAATGTAATTCCACACTTCACTGTCTGATAATTGAGCAGCAGTCAGTTGCAGAGCTGTGACGTGTCCTGCAGATGTCATAGCGGGATATTACCTTCCCTTGCCTGGGGTCGGCTGCATATCTGACATTAAAGCGGAGGTCTGCTCACAGCTGCAGAAATTAAAGGCCAGCAGCTACACATACTGAACACATACTGCAGCTGCTGACTTTAAGACCCCTTTCACACCAGAACATTTTTCAGGCACTTTTGCACTAAAAATAGCGACTGAAAAGCGCCTGAAAAACTCCCCCCAATACACCCCAGTGTGAAGGCACTCAGGCGGTGTGCTTGCGGGACGGTAAAAAAAGTCCTGCAAGCCACATCTTTGGGGCGGTGGGGGAGCGGTGTATTCATCGCTCCTCCACCGCCCCTGCCCATTGAAAACTATGGGGCAGCGCTCACAAAGCGCCTGAACACCGCTTCGGAAGTGCCACTAACCAGCACTTTTAACCCCTTTTTAACCACTTGTGGGGGGGTAAAAGTGCACCATTGCCGCCCGAATGGCGCCGCTATAATGAGCGGTAAAGCACCGCAAATTAGCAGTGTTTTACCGCTAATGCTCGGGCGGCCCTGGTGTGAAAGGGATCTTAATCATTGGACACTTACTTGTCGTAGAGTCCAGCGATTCGGCACTGCAGGTGATGTTTCCATCAGTTGTCGGGTGCTGCCGTCGCCATTGCAGGTGAGGGAACCCGGCAGTGAAGCATTACTGCTTCACGCCGGGCGCCTAGTGCACATGTGCCAGGCTCCGCTGCTCTCTGCTACTGGCCCAGCGGAAGAGGAGGGAGCCGGGCTGCTGACGTAATCCGCTGCGACCCTATGTCCCGGATGTGGGGACAGGATACCGGTCAAAGACAGGTATCCGCTCCCCCCCCCGAAAGGTGCCAAATGCAGCACCGGAGGGGGGGCGGAATCCGATAAGCGTAAGTTCCAATTGTGGGTGGAACTCCGCTTTAAGGCTTTCTGGAGGAGCTGCTGTCAAACATGTTGCTGGAGCCGCCCTGAAGTCAGAGTGTCATAAAGGAGAGATAGGATGGGAGAAAAGAAGAAGTGTATGGTTTCCTCCCTGGGAAAAACTGGAGCATGCTCAGAGATAGAGGCAACACAAAAGATGGAGGATTGGCTGGAATAGCGTTGTCACCATCAGTGAGGAAGTACAGGGCATTTTTGAAAGACACATTGAACGCACACATTTCATTTTAGAGTCAATGACAAAATATATAATTTTGGTAAATCTAAAGGTCTGCTGTAGATTGTGCAATCAGACTAAAACATGTATGATCAGCTAAATAAGATTGTATAAAGACTGTACAGTCAGATTGTAACATGTGGTCAGCTCCTCACAACTTGCTACAGATAACAGTGAGCATAGGTGTGCACAGTCTATTAGGGTGTGCACCCCAAAGCTCAAACACACATCCAAGTGGCTGGGTATATATATAACACAGTTTACTATGCTTCAGGTATGTATGAACACAGCGAGTGATTGGTACCGATCAATTGCTGTGTTCATTCACAAAAGGAAGGGGCCAGTAAATAGCATAGGGGCCCAGGCAGCAGGGGGAAGCTGCGCTAAATGGAGTGTTTAGGGTGTTCCCAGGCACAACCTGCACACCCTGTGCGCACGCCTATGACAGTGAGTGTACCATATCGGTATAGATGATTGAACGGTCATCTCTTTTTTCCAGGTCTTCCTGCAGTTTGAGAAGTTCGATATTCAGTCTACTCCAGCCTGCAGCCAGGCCTCTGTGATTGTCTATAATGGGATGAGCAGAGAGGCACCGGTTCTTATCCCCAGGACCTGTGGAAAGGTGCGCCCGATTGGCCACGTTGCCTCTGGAAAGCTTGTGAGAATTGAATCCACCAGAAGAGGGGGAGAGGTCGGCTTTAAGGCAAGATGATTACATACCGGTCGAAATCACAAGTCTAGGCGAAATCCTGAAGTAACCTATCTCGATACCCTATCATACTGTAGTCCCTCTCACACAGATGAGTGATCATGACATCTAACGGAATTTCGGCTGGAGAGGGGGAGAAGACCACCTAAGTTAAGAGTGTTCGAAAGGTCTCCGTTGCACCGGTTAGCCCGCGTGGAAAGGTGTCCAGGACCCCTATTCTTGGCCACGGAGAGACGAGTAGGGTAATATCTGTTAGTGTCTCCGGACCGACGTCCGACCTCATCTGACTTATAGCTTGAAGAGTTTGACGTCCTTCTGGACCTTTTTTCTCTACTGGCAAGTTAGT
>BLSH010395942.1:793510-805396 GCA_018402905.1 Glandirana rugosa
AATAAAAAAACATTTTTTTTCACTGGTTTTGGCCGATTTATATTCTTCCTCATATTTGTGATAAAAAAAAAAAATCGCAATCGGCGTTTATTGATTGGTTTGCGCAAAAATGGCCACGTTTACGGATGGTGAGAATTCATTTCTGGGGTTTTTATTTTTTTTTTTACTAGTAATGGCGGTGATCTGCGATTTTTAGCGGTACAGCGATATTGCAGCGGACATGTCGGACATTTTTGACACTTTTTTGGGACCAATGACATTTATTCAGCGATCAGAAATTTAAATCTCCACTGATTACTGTATAAATTTAATTGGCAGTGAAGGGGTTAACCTGCTGGGGGAGCTCTAGGGGTTAAGTGTGTTCCCTGGGTGTGTTCTTACTGTGGAGGTGGTTGGGCTACCATGGGCATGAGAGATCTAACTGATCCCAGCGACAGGGATCAGTAGATCTCCCATGCCTGCACTGTCAGAATGGGGAACCGCCGTGTTTACATCGGCGGTTCCCCGTTCTTTGCCTGTGGCCGCTCATCATGGCTCGCCGGCGGACATCGGGTCCGCCCGAGCCGCGGGCACACTCCTCAGGAGTGCGGCGGGCACGCCCCCCTAGCGGCCATTCGCAGATCGCCGGCTTTTTACGGCGATTCACGGCCAGCGTCCACACTGCCGCCGTAAATATGCGGTAGGCGGTGTGGAACCGGATAATCCTCTGAAGAAGGAGATCAACTCCGAAACATGTCAGGTGGAGGATCATTCAAGTATTCTACGTAGACTGTAATTTTTCTGGTGATATATATCTGTATCACTCAATGCTTTTTTATGTAATGCCTTTTGCAGTTGAATTTTACATGTATAAATAAATTTGATACTTTTTATATAAATTTGTTATTAGTGCCTTAAAAGTCCCAAAATCGGGGGTTATTCTTCTTCCTTTCTAATAAAGGGTTATTATGGTGACTTTTGTGTCTGCTTAGAGTGAAAAATCTGTCTCAGACCTTTGTAGTTCTGATGTAGTTGGCTGCCCAGGATTACAGATGCGCGGGTTGCAAATACACAGAAAAACTGACACAGGGATGGACTGATTTGCGATTATTTGTGGCGCAAATTGAATTGATAATCACCGCCACTAGTTTTTCCTTTCTGACTGCATTAAAATTGCTGGCCTCTTTGTTAAAAATGTGGGAACCATGGTTGATGTATGCCTTCCTTGATCTCCCCCTGACAAGCGTGGGTCAACTTTAATAACTGTCTCAGGTGATCCCGGGGTCCCTACCTTCCCTTCGCTCTTATCTTTCTTTCTCGTCTTTGTTTCCTGTCCTTTCATGGGTTCGTTAGCCCTCTTTAGTTGTCTATTGGTGTCCAGGACGACCCACAGGGGGTCTTTGGCTACTTTGGCAAAGTTTTGGGGCTTCCCCCAAAAAAGTATGTTGTAATGTTTAAGTTTAATGTGATTATTTGAGAAGAAGGCCCCCCTCCTTCGTTTATACTGTGAATTTATGTTTTCATGTCGCCTGTCAGCCCCTGCGTGGGTGGACTAGGTGCTTTTTTTTATCACTGTACATTGTTTTATATATGTTGATATATTTGCAATAAAAATGATTGAATCAAAAATTGCTGGCCTCCCTCTGAAAATGCTAGTTTCCTGGCTGTTTGGCTTTCCTATGTTTAAATCCCTGAATCAGCAGGAAAAAAAAAAATTGAAGTCATAAAAACGTCTGAATTTTTTATCTCTTTGATTGTCATTGGTCAGGCACTCAAAGTTTTAAAGGAAGGATGGCCAGACAGCCTGCATTTTCATAACAGGTTATTGGAAGTTGTATGTGGAGTATACTGTATGCTTACCTTGGACCATGGGCGTCCGCAGAACTTTTTCCAGGGGGAGGCATAATTTCAAGGTCATCCATGCTCTGCCCCTTTTTGACAATGTCATAATTACATTATCACGGTCAGAGACTGCAGACGTAGTACAGGAGATGGTCAGAGACTGCAGACATGATCCAGGAGATGGTCAGAGACTGCAGACATGATACAGGATATGGTCAGAGACTGCAGACATGATCCAGGAGATGGTCAGAGACTGCAGACGTGATCCAGGAGATGGTCAGAGACTGCAGACATGATACAGGATATGGTCAGAGACTGCGGACATGGAACAGGAGACAGTCAGAGACTGCATAGCACAGGAGACAGTCAGAGACTGCGGACATGGTACAGGAAACGGTCAGAAACTGCATACATGGCTCAAGAGGATAAGGACCTAGATGGGAACCCCTGATCTGATCCCTGATTCCAGGGGGGGGGGGCAATTGCCCCCCCTTGCCCCTACCTGCGGACGCCCATGCCTTGGACCTCAGCTTCTGGATGCTTTCCTGATCCCCATGGTATCCTGGGAAAACTGAGGATCCCAAGTCTCAAAGATTAAGCTCTGCCACTGTACAGGAATGCATTCTTATGAGATGTAAGATCCTCAGCTGCAAGTTTTTTTCAGCCCTATGGATTTAGGATGGTGGGTGAGGGGTTACTATATAGTTCTTAGTTGCTGCGCACTGCAAATGGATGAAAAGTTTTTCAGTTATAAAGTAGGTTGCCTCAGAAAGTGTATTGTTTAAAATAAATTTATGTTTTGTTTTTTTTTAACAGCTCCTGCATCATGAAGACCCATTTAACTCCGTAACTAATGATATCTGCAGTCTGTATTTTGGCCACTAGGTGGCGCCATGGTACATGTATTGCCATTACAACCATCTACTGTATGCATGCTACTGCTCATGTACAAAACAACTACTGCTGTTACTTAGGGGCCTATGTATAAAGGTCAGCACAATAATTGGCGTTACTTTTGCTTTATTTTCCATTGACATTTTGCTTGTTCTTTTACTATTTTATGAAAAATTAACATGAAATGTCACACTGCGTAAAAATGGCAAGAAATAGACAAAATCTGCCAAAATGTAGCAAATGTGACAAAAATAAAGACTATTAAGTGCACATTCTAAGATTACTTTTTATAAAAATTTCTCCTTATGTGAAATTGCCAGTTTTTGCATTTTATAAAGATTGCCCATCTGTTCAGCCTGCTCCCTCTGGTTGCTTGTAAACTAAGATGTCAGACACATAAAACATAAATGTAAAGGTCTAACACAGCGTCATAAAAACAATTATAGAGTAACGAAATGAGAACAACTTTTTCGCCTTTCAGTTAAAGTGAATGTGTTCTTTGCCTATGCAGGATAAAAGTAATAGGTTCACGCTCTTCTCCCCATCCTCAGTCGCATTCACTTACCTACAGTACTGTGCAAAAGTCTTAGGCAGGTGTGAGAAAATGCTGTATGAAATGAGAATGCTTTCAGAAATAGAAGTGTTCATAATTTATTTTTATTAATTAACAAAATGAAAAGTAAATAAACAGAAAAGAAATCTAAATCTAATCAATATTTAGTGTGACGACTTTGCCTTCAAAACAGCATCAATTCTTCTAGGTACACTTGCACACAGTTTTTGAAGGAACTCGGCAGGTAGGTTGTTCCAAACATTGTGGAGCACTAACCTCAGATCTTCTGTGGATGTAGGCTGCCTCAAATCTTTCTCCATGTAATCCCAGTCAGACTCCATGATGTTGAGATCAGGGCTCTGTGGAGGCCAAACTATCACTTCTAGGACTCCTTTTTCTTCTTTACACTAAAGATAGGTCTTAATGACATTGGCTGTATGTTTGGGGTCGTTGTCCTGCTGCAGAATACATTTTGGGCCAATCACGTCTGCCTGATGGTATGGCATGATGGAGAAGTATCTGCCTGTATTTCTCAGCATTGAGGACACCATTGATCCTGACCAAATCTCCAACTCCATTTGCAGAGATGCAGCCCCAAACTTGCATGGAACCTCCACCATGCTTCACTGTTGCCTGAAGACACTCATTATTGTACCGTTTTCCAACCCTTTGGTGAACAAACTGCCTCCTGGTACAGCCAAATGTTTAAAACGTTGACTGTCCAGAGCACTTTCTGCCATTTTTCTGCACCCAGCTCCTATGTTTTTGTGCACAGTTGAGTCACTTTTTCCTTTTTCCTATGCAATATAGTCTCTTCTCCAGCCCATGCCTTCTACCATTACAGCACAGCAGCCTCTCTCAGTGTAGTCAGCATTCCACACTTCTAGGAATGTCTGATGCCTGTGCCCCCCACTATGTTCCATGACACCATCCTCCAATTCCTATGTTTCTCCCGAGTCCTGTAGCAATGTAGAAGGTGAAGAAAGAGGAAACCTCAGTGCACTGCGGAGGACACAGATAAGCAACATTCCCCAAGAAAGTCAAAGACATTGGCAGAAGCTGCAGCATTGGAAGGGAGGTGGGTGACGTGGGCCGGAGAAGTGAGTATAGAGTGTATATTTTTTGCAGGACACCCTTATTTCTGTTGTTGATCTCCCCTGACAGAGTCGCCTTAAAGCAAACCTGTTGGCTTGTGTAGAGAAAAGGTTTACTATAAAGGAAACCATTCCGTAAAAACATGGAGAATGCCAATGCTGGCTCTATTTTCTCACTATTTCAAGTCATTAACATAGAAATTCTCAGCCAGTTATCTGTAAAACCCCCTAGGATTCCCTCCAGAGGTTACTATAGGGTTGAGAGAAAATAGGATTGGCTGCACTCCCATTGAAAAAATGTAACAAAGTTCCTTTATTCAATAGTATATAAACAAACAAACACAAAACAGGCAGAGGAAGGTCAAGTAGGTAGACACATTTCACACTATGAGTGCTTTATCAATACCATAGGGTTACTATAGGGCTCCTTGAGCTGTGGCTGATTGACCTCCCATTTGATGGTACCTTCATAGTTCCGGGGACAACACCACTTGGCATAGTCAGCAGCATGAACCCAATGACTTTGAGCTGTTTGTAAAGAAGGCATTCTGACCACAACCACCAATAAATTGGTTTTAGCAGTTTTCCCCGAGGCCTGACAATTATTTCAAGGGTTTCTCAGGTTTAAAAAGATTATGAATGGCTGATTTAAGGGAACCTGTCATTGAATAATTACATAGGCGGTCAGTGTTGTCCTCCTTTTGAAAATACTACTTGTCTAGCTGCTTCAGTGATCACTCAAGAAAGAAAACCATGTAGCCAGTGAAGTCCGAGCTCCAGGTTTGTATACTTGTTCTGAGTTGGTGACTCAGTAAGTACTGAGGATATAAATTCAGGTAATTGGTATTTTCAGAGGGAGGTGAACAATGAAAGTTGTCATTTTTCTCTTTATAGACTTTCTGTAAATATACTTTTAGTTGTACAGATTTGTCCATGTCCTTAAAGTAAATGTATAGCATATTCATAAACCAAGCTCCCTGCCACAGAGTTGGAACCTCTAACTCTGCCCGCTGGTCTGTCTAAGTGCCCATGCCAGGGGCGTCGGGAGGGGGGGACTAGAGCCCAGAGTGGTCCCTCGAAAAGACCCAGGCCTCGGGGCAGTCTAATTCTATTACTAGCCCCGAGCCGCGAGCAGCCATAGAAAAAACAAGCTGACGCGGCGGCGCCTATGATGGACTTCACACCACTGGTCCAATCCCACTAGTGCAGGATGTGTAACATCCATTACAGGGCGCTGCTGCAACCAAGGTGGGACTTGGGAGTGACATTGCGGGGCGGGCGGCTATGGTGGACATCACACTTGGCCAATCCCACGCTAGCGCGGGATGTGCAATGTCCATTAAAGAACACTAGGTACTAGTCTGTCTTACTGATGTAAGGCGGCCCGCTGCTGGGGACACACCTGATGTACGGAGGCACTCTGCTGGGGACACACCTGATGTACAGAGGCACTCTGCTGGGGACACACCTGAAGTAAGGAAGCACTCTGCTGGGGACACCTGATGTAAGGAGGCACTCTGCTGGGGACACACCTGATGTAAGGAAGAACCCTGCTGGGGACACACCTGATGGAAGGAAGAACCCTGCTGGGGACACACCTGATGGAAGGAAGAACCCTGCTGGGGACACACCTGATGGAAGGAAGAACTCTGCTGGGGGGACACCTGATGTAAGGAAGAACTCTGCTGGGGGGACACCTGATGTAAGGAAGAACTCTGCTGGGGACACACCTGATGGAAGGAGCACTCTGCTGGGGGGACACCTGATGGAAGCACTCTGCTGGGGACACACCTGATGACATCTGGCGGCAGGCAATGCGGCCAGTGACACTCGGGGCTACCACTGATTCTGCATTATGGTGAGTTGAACTATTTCATATTACAATGAAATATTAGAAATGATGCGCTTCAATCATCCTGACACCATAACAACCATGGTGCCGGGGTGATTGAAGCGCTAAGACCAGGTGATTGGAGTTCATTCTTTCTATCTACCTCCATCCCTCATTCATCTCAGACTCGCTCCATACCCCCTTTGAGCCATGCCCTTTAAGCCACACCCACTATTCAGGTTAAACCTTGCCCATTTTTGCCACGGCGCCTCATTTCGTTGGGCTGAAGCCACTGTTTTTTTTCCCACCTAGCAACGCCCCTGACCCATGGCTTAATTTCTTTATATTGGCTTTTCAATGTAGCAATACAATTATTTAGTGCTTGAGTGAAAGGTTTAACAACTTCAGCCCCGAAAGGATTTACCCACTTCCTGACCAGGCCATTTTTTTACGATATGATACTGTGTCGCTTTAACTGACAATTGCGCAGTCGCACAACATTGTACCCAAACAAAATTTGTGTCCTTTTCCCCCCCATAAATAGAGCTTTCTTTTGGTGGTATTTGATCACCTCTGCAGTTTTTATTTTTTGCGCTATAAACAAAAAAAAATTGTAAAAAAAAGGAATTTCTTCATCAGTTTAGGCCAATATGTATTCTTCTACATATTTTTGGTAAAAAAAAAAATTGCAATAAGCGTATATTGATTGGTTTGCGCAAAAGTTATAGCGCCTACAAAATAGGGAATAGATTTATGGCATTTTTATTTTTTTTTTATTAATAATGGCGGCGATCAATGATTTTTAGCAGGACTACGACATTGCGGTGTACAGATTGGACACCTAACTGACATTTTGGACACTTTTTTGGGAACCAGTGACATTATTACAGTAATCAGTGCTAAAAATATGCACTGACATTGTACTAATGACACTGGCAGGGAAGGGGTTAACATTAGGGGCGATCAAGGGGTTAAATGTGTTCCCTGGGAGGTGTTTCTAACTGTATGGGGGACTGTGCGAATGCAGAAATACATAGATCTGTCTTCCTGCATAGCAGAAAGGCAGGATCTGTGTGATCTTCCCTGTCAGAATGGAGAGCTAGCTGCCTTGTTTACACAGGCATATCCCCATTCTGTCACTACAGGAGACGATCGCGGGTCGCTGGTGGACAAAGAGACCCGCTGATTGGCTGCCCTGCTGGCCAATGGGAGCGCGCGCCCACAAAAGCGAGGTCTCATGCCAACGTACACCTACGGCGATACATGGGATCAAGCCACCTTGCTGCAGTATAATGACGGCGGCTGATCGGCAAGTGGTTAAAGCACAAAAACATTAAGGCCCCTTTCACACTGCGGCGACTTGAAAGCCATGCAATTTTGGCGCAATTTCAGGGAATGCTTGTGCAAACTTGAGGCCTATGGACCTCAACTCACATGAAAGTCAGACCAAAGTAATGCATGGACTACTTTGAAGTTGGCACAACTTGAAGTCGTACATATATGAATGGTTGTCATTGCAATTCATGGGGAACAACTTGTCATGCGACTTTGGAGTCTAAAGTCGCAGGACAAGTCATACAAGTGAGAAAGGGGCCTAATAGTTACATAATTAATTTTTATATCATTTTATACGTCAGACCAAAGAAAGGTACACCTGAGAATGCAAAGACTTGGTTCCAAAAGAAAGACAGTTCCTCCAAATGATAATGATGTGTAATCCTATAATGAGGATCACTATGCTGCGCTTGTAGATTTGTGACTGAAGTGTACTAATAAATATATAGATTTGCCCAATCTGAATATTGTTGCAGTAAGTTGCTGTTCTATAAAAAGGTGTCTGTGACTTTAAGTATGCGAGGGTAAGTGTCAGAGAGCTCTTTCTGATGGGTCTTAGTGTCAAAAGTAAAGTGCAATTTGTGATAAAACATACAAATAAATGTGAACCAGTATATAATCTAAGCAATGCCTGAAAATTTAGCAGAGCTGGTGATAACGATTGGTAGACTATAAATATGAATATAAATGAAAGGATCATCCAAATGACACCCTTTCATCAAGTGGCCACAAGCAGTTAATCGATGCAAAGAGTTCAACAACAAGAAGTTCATCAACAAAAAGTTCATCAGCAAACAATGTCTTCTTAATTTAATTGTGCTCATAAAGTACCGGGTGCTTGTAAACCATCAGCGGGGGCTAGTGCAGTTAGGTGCTCCGCTCCTCTGTCTCCCGCATTCACCAGAGATGCTGGACTTCCATTACAGAAGTCATTAGCGCTTGTGTGGCTGGGACTTGAAGTTCCACGGGCCGAGCTTCTCCCAGTCAGTGCCCCTCTGTTTGTTCACCATGCCTCCCTGGCAAGGATATAGTGATGGCAAAGGAGATGGATATGTTGTAATAATGTTTTATTAAAGTAAAAAGCAAAAACATATCCACTGACAATTAAATTCACAAAGGTGCATGAGAAACCGCCAGACTGGAAGTAGGAAGTCGACTTGCGTCTCACCGGACAGATATGACATCAACACCCACGGTCATCTGACACGTTTCGTCCCTCCCACAGGGTGTTGTCAAAGGCTGCAGGGACGAAACAAGTTAGTTGACAGTGAGTGGTGACGTCATATCCGGCCGGTGAGACGCAAGTTGACTTCCTACTTCCGGTATCGGGGGATTTTTCATGAGTACCGATAATCGGAAAATGCCCAGTATCGGTACCTATACCGATACCAGTATCAGTGCAACCCTAACAACCGGGATTGATGGGAGTTCAGGGTGATGCCAGAGAAAATGCCCTTTTATTATTTAACCTGAAAAATGGCAGCTGGATATAACTGGTCACAAGGGTAGCACATCACACGAGGCACAAATGCTGCATTGAATTACATGAAAAGGAATTTTTCTGTTTATAAAACTGACCATACAAATTATAATCTGGTTGTACAACCTTCTTTATACGAGCCTGCCCGACTGGATACAAAATTATTGCTAAAGCCTAAATGAACTATCCATTGAATCAGCTAATATATTTCAAGTGCATCAGAATAAAGGATGTTTGAAGTCTTACAGTTGGCTTTCTCTAAAAAGAAGCCACAGCCTGAATAGAAAATCCTGACCCCTGCCAGCAAGCAGTAGGGAGGGACTATTGCTCTCTGTGTGGAAGTAGCGGTCCCTCTGCAGAGGTCTGAAATACCCCAAGCTCAGTCAGACCTATAGCTTTGTAATCAACAAAGCTAATTTTTCCTGATTAAGAGCTTTAGCATGTTGGACCTCTGTGTACAGATCCCCGCTTAGCCACAGAGAACAGGGGTCCTTCTCTCCAGCATACTGGCAGGGGACAGGCTTTTCTACTCAGGCTGTGGCTGCTTTCTCAAGAAAACAAACTTTGTTTGCCTTTTGTTTGGATTCAGATGGAATGTATTTAACCACTTACCGACCAGCCACTGTCATTTTACTGCGGCAGGTGAGCTCGTTCCCACAAATCGCCGTCATTGTACATAGGTCACGGGAACGGGTTTTGTGGGTGCAGACCCACTGGCCAGCAGGGGAGCCAATCAGTGGGGGGGGGACTCGATGTCCGCCAGCCACCCGCGATCGTCCCTCAGAGAGCCGAGACGGGGATCTGCCAGTGTAAACAAAGCAAGTCCCCATCCGTCAGAGGAGTAGAGAGTGATCGTCTGTTCCTAGTGATTAGGAACAGTGATCTCTCTCCTCCTCCAGTCAGCCCAGCCCCCATACAGTTAGAAACACCTCCCAGGGAACACAGTTAACCCCCTGATCACCACTAGTGTTAACCCCTTCCCTGCCAGTGTCATTTATACAGTAATCAGTGCATTTTTATAGTACTGGTCGCTGTATAAATGTCACTGGTCCCAAAAAGTGTCTGATCTGTCCACCGCAATATCGCAGTCCCACTAAAAATTGCAGATCACCACCATTGCTAGTATAAAAATAAAAATGCCATAACTCTATCCCCTATTTTGTAGACACTATAACTTTTGTGCAAACCAATCAATATAGGCTTATTGCGATTTTTTTTTCCAAAGATATGTAGAAGAATACATATTGGCCTAAACTGAGGAAGAAATTTGCTTTTTCACTTTTTTTGTATATTTATCATAGTAAAAAGTAAAAAATATTATTTTTTTCAAAATTGACGCTTTTTTTTGTTTATAGCGCAAAAAATAAAACTGCAGAGGTTATCAAATAGCACCAAAACAACGCTCTATTTGTGGGGAAAAAAGGACATCAATTTTGTTTGGGTACAATGTCGAATGACTGCGCAATTCAATTGTCAGTTAAAGCAGCGCAGTGCCGTATCGCAAAAATAGGATTTTTTGACTTACCTTAAAATCCTTTTCTCTAAGTTCATTGACGGACGCAGCCTCTATTCTTGACATGCGGGGTTTATGCAGCTTTCACTAGGAGTGGACTAGGCAGAACATAGTTAAGCTCAAAGCAGACACAGCCCCTCCCAGGGGGCAGTCCTCACTTGGCATAACCCCTCCTGCCCTGCTCAGCAACTCAGTTCGTAACAAGCAATACAAACTCAACAGAAGAGGGGTGGGTGCTGCGTCCGTCAATGAACTCAGAGATAAGGTTTTTTTTACGGTAAGTCAAAAAAATCCTATTTACTCAATCGTTCATTGACGGACGCATCCTCTATTCTTGACATGTGGGGATGTCCCAAAGCAGTGTCACAACGAGGGGTGGGCAACAAGAACAACAGTGCCCAACAAAAGAGTTCTCCGGGAGGTGCCAGACGCGCCTCGCACCACTGCCTGCAAAACTTTGCGGCCAAAAGCAGCATCAGAAGACGCTGCAACATCAACTTTGTAAAACTTGGAAAAAGTGTGCACCAAGGCCCAAGTGGCCACCTTGCACACCTGAGACACCGACGCCTGGTGTCGGAAAGCCCAGGAAGTACTAATCGCACTGGTAGAGTGAGCCATAACCGGGAAGGGGGGCTCCTGGCCCCGAACAGCATACACACGGGTTACCGTTTGCCATATCCAGCGGGAAATGGTGGCCAACGAGGCCGCCATGCCCTTGCGCGGGCCATCCACTGCAAAAAAAAGCACATCAGACCTCCGGAACGAGGCCGTGGCTGCCAGATACACCCGCAGAGCCCTAACCACATCCAGGGAGTGCAAGGCAATCTCCTTAGGATGAGACGGGTGTGGACACAGCAAAGGTAGGACAATGTCCTCATTGATGTGAAACGAAGAGACCACCTTCGGTAAGAAGGAGGGAGAAGGGCGCAAAACCGCCTTGTCCCTATGTACAGTCCCTGACAAAAGTCTTGTCGCTACAAATTGACCTGAAGTGCCGCTGAAATATATTTCTAATCAAGATTTTTTTTACAAGAAATGGCTCATTTTAATCCCAACAGCGTTTGTAATAATGTTTCAGTGCAAAACCTGACATGTATCCCTGTTCCGCCAAAACGCGGGAAGAGGGAGGAAGAATGGCTTCCACCAGAGAAGCAAAGTGTAGTTACTCCTGTAACAGGATGGAAACGACACAGGTGTGGGCAGAGTAGGATTCCTCTAACGGAACGTGAGGGACCTACACCAATCCCGAGACGCCCACATAGACCGTCGGTGCCGGAGCAAGGCCTCCAGACTACACGAAAAAAAACGTCACCTACCGGGCGCGTTCCCGTACCGCCGGAGCAACCGGTGGTAAAGGGCGACCTA
>BLSH010395942.1:824445-835854 GCA_018402905.1 Glandirana rugosa
CGGAAAACCAACGCCACCCCCCCTCGGTGGGAGATGGACAGGAAGACGGCGAACACTTCCCGTGGGAGACAGACGGACGGGGATGCGCTGTCAGAGGCCTCCTTACCTTAGGAGGCAGGTGACGAGTCCCGAGATGACACTCTGATTTCCCCTCCTCCTCCCTCCACTGTCCGAGCTGGGGAGTGCTGGATATGGGTATCTCCTAGATTGGAAGCTCTAACGAGCAGGGCCCTCTGATTCCTCCTCTATGGAATTGTATTGTAATTGTACTGTCTGACTTAATATTGTAAAGCGCTGCGCAAACTGTCGGCGCTATATAAATCCTGTATAATAATAATAATAATAATAACAATATGGCTGCGGGTGAGCCATCCCTGGAAGAGGGAGCTGAGTCCCAGCTGGAGAGGACCACTGGCTGAGCTGCTCCCTGACTCTTCCAAGCTCCAGTACCGTTGCTTCTCCTCCCAGCCGTACAAAAAGTGGGCCCGAAGACTCCCTGGCCAATCTGGTCTCAGGACCCGATTCCTGAATGGCCGGGAGGAGCACCCCGAGCCCACCCTTTTTTGAAGCCAATTAGAGCCTCGGGCTCTAATCATATGCTTAATAAAAAAAAACCCATTGAAATCCATGCGCCTGGTGCCCTGCATGTAGATTAGGGGCCGGGCGCATGGATTAGGGGGGGTGACACCCCTAACGGACAGGCCGCCACTGCTGTTCACAAAAAAACGGTGTTGTCACCATATTATAGGAAGTGGAAAAATAGCAGGACATTGTTTAGGAGGATTCAGAAAAAAAAAATAATTGTAATTGTAATTTTTGATTTTGCCCATAGCTCTACTTGAAGAGACGGAAAGTCAGTCCCTAGTAACCAGGTGAATTCACATCAGAGAAGGGCACAGAATAGGTTTTCCTGATTAAGAACGGTAACTTTGGGCATTGTGTGGCATCTTATTGCAGGCAGGAAGTTTGCTTTTAAATATTTAAAACTATATAATCACTTTAAGCATCATAGCCATGTGACAAGTGACAAGGACTACATCTCTCATCCTCCCTAGTTAGATATCCAGAAATGTAGAATGAGAATGTAAGACATTATTATAAAACAGAGAGCAGCGACTGTCAGGCTTAAGTTGAACCCCCACCCAATTCTCAAGCTGGAGTCAGACTAATAAAATAAATCTTTCATACATGAACCTGTACAGTTTTAGAACACAACTAAAGGAAAAACTTTTTTTTTAGTTTGGGATAGAGTGGAGAGGGATTAGAGCCCCTGTCAGCTTTTATTGCTGTCTGTGCCCCCGTTAATTAGATTCATCCTCTCTATTTGTCCAGTTTACCATGATCATTGAAAGTGAAAGTAAAAGAAAATCCCAAATTTTGGGTTGGCCCCAGAAAAGTATTAGGGAAAATCTTCCAATGGGGACACTAGTTCTGGTGACCTGGGGGCCCCCAAGGAATTCCTTTAATTTGCCAGGATTTCCTCTCACTTACTGTTTGGCTATAGGACAGGAAGTGAAGGGAAATCTCCCAATGGGACACAGATGGCAAAAAATAAACTGACAGGGGTTGTGGCAAACCCTTACTTTATCCAAAATGAAAAATAAAGTTTTGCCTATAGTTCTACTTTAACCACTAGCTGACCTCCCTATAGCAGTTTTACTGCTACAGGGCGGCATGCGCCAGATCACATATATATATATATATATATATATATATATATATATACACACACACACATACATACATGATCCTGCACTTCCGCCTGCAGGGGACGCTCCGCTTCTGCTGTGATTATTCACAGCATAAGCGGATCTGCGGGTGTCGGGCAGCACCCGATGTCTGCCGGCACCCGCCAATTATCGGGCAGAGACTCAGAGCGGAGCTCTGCCTATGTAAACAAGGCAGAGTTCCATTCTGACAGGGGGGAAAGGATGGATTTTGTGTTCATTCAAAGCAGAGACTAAAATGCATCTCTTCCCCCTAGTAAAAGCACCAACACTGGCTAGGCACACAGTTAACCCTTTGATCGCCCTAGATGTTTAACTCCTTCCCAGCCAGTGTCATTAGTACAGTGACAGTGCATGTTTTTAGCACTGATGACTGTATTAGTGTCACTGGTTCCCGCAAAGTGTCAAAAGTGTCAGTTGGTGTCCGATCGTCTGCTGCAATATCGCAGTCCCATTATAAGTCGCTGATCACGGCCATTGCTAGTATAAAAATAAATAAAAATTTCACTATATATTCCATAGTTTGTAGACGGCTATAACTTTCATGTAAACCAATCAATTTTCGCTTATTGAGATTTTTTTTTAACTAAACAAAAACATGTAGCAGAATACATATTGGCCTAAATATATGAAGAAATTTGATTTTTTAAAATTTTTTATTGGATATATTAAATAGCAGAAAGAAAAAAACATTTTTTTAAATTTTTTTTTCAAAATTGTCAGTATTTTTTTGTTTATAGCAGTCCCGCTATTAGTCGCTGATTGCCATCATTACTAGTATATAAAATAAAAATGTCAGTATATATCCCATAGTTTGCATATGCTATAAACATTTGTGTAAACAAATATTCACTTATTGAGATTTTTTTTTTTACCAAAAACATGTAGCAGAATAGATATTGGTCTAAATTTATGAAGAAATTATTATTTTTTTTTAAATGTGTATATATTTTATAGTAGAAAGAAAAAAAAGGTTTTTTTTTGTTTTTTTTCAAAATTGGCAGTATTTTTTTGTTTAAAGCACAAAAAATAAAAAACCCAGTGATGATCAAATACCACCAAAAAAAGCTCTATTTGTGGGGGAAAAAGGGCATCAATTTTATTTGGGTACAGCATTGCATGACTGCGCAATTGTCAGTTAAAGTAACGCAGTGCCGTGTCACAAAACATGGCCTGTCCTTGAATGGGAGTAAACCTTCCGGAGGTCAAGTCGGTAATAAATAAAGAATATTCAGAATCATGCAAAATTTCAAGAATGATGGGTTCATTTTAGGAAAAGACTGTGAAAGAAAAACCTTAAACTTTAATGTTATGAGCAAGTGGAACCAAGGAGTAAAAGATGCCAAATACAGTTCATTCATTCTAATGACAAATTAAAAAAAAAAAAGGTTCCAGAATGTTTTGCTTTGAACGATAATCATATAACAGCTGATAGGTAATATCATGTTTCTTATGAAGAGTAATATAAACTGCTGAGGGCTTTATAGGAGAAAGAGAGGAGAGGATATCATGTGAGGGAATCAGGGAGGTGGGATAGAGGAATTCTCTCCATTAATCTCCATTGCCTCACTCACCTTATTGCCGATCTCTTCTGCCAACTCCTGGGCTTTCTGGAGTCCATCCAGGGCCTGCAGATTAAGCACACGTGTCAGGCACAGAACCAGGAGTAAATTCTTGTTATTGTGTAACTGCCATATCCAAGGCTGACCTGATTACAGACAGAACAGATGCAGCGCATAGCGGAGTCTACAACTTCCACCCTCCCCCTGACATACCATCACACTGCCTCCATATTCCACATAGACTGCAAGTACATACCAGGCCAGAATACTGCTTCCCATCTGTGGATTAATATCCACTTCATCATGCACCTCACATCTGCTATAGAACAACATCAGTCAAAAAGGGGCCCCATGACACTGCCAGAGGAACTGTCAGTATCCAGCCCCCCTTACAGCTGCCAGATTATCCATCTCAGAATTAGGGACAACAAACCCCGATCCTCCAAACACTCTCACACACTCAGTGGCAGCATTATTATTTACACCTCCTCTATAACACAAATAGCAGATCATGGGGCTGCAACCCAAGACATGAAGATCTTGTCAAGAAGTTCAATGGGTTTCCAACCAAGCATTACAGTGGTCAAACATTGATAAGCCCTTGCGCTTAAATAACAAAATAAAAATTGTGTAGCTGCCCCCTTTGAAGTGCAATCCTGAAAAGACAAAAAAGTGGCATTGAACATCATATAGTCAACAAATGACATCAAAATAGGATTAATGATATAAATAAACATCTAAAAGTCCTCTTATGCAGTGAGTCCATATGCTAGAAAGTATAAAGTGTTAATAGAAATTAATGAGCTTCCTGAGGACACCGACGTTGGGCGAAACGCATTGAGGCAGCATCTTTGGCCTACATCTGGTAACTGGAAAGCACGCCAGCTCCAGTGAGAGCAGAGTGGCAGCCCTCTTGTTGGTTATACACAGGCTGTCTATGTTGGCACTTTTAAATGTGAGCGGCTTTCTTATGGTTTTTACTCAGTGTCACAATAAATCCCACATAACAAGGATAACTTGCCACATATTTGTGGCAGTGTTGAATTGTAAGTCTGTTAACTTGCTGCACACTTTCACTGGCAAGTTGTAGCACTTGAAGCACAAGTTCTAATTGACACTTTTTCCAATTTGTAGCAAATTTGTGTGGCAAGTCTCTAGAAAGAGCAAAGTTGCAGCGGTGAGTCTACAGCAAGAGCTCTGCAAGTCTACAGCATTAAAATTCATCCACAGTGACCCCTGTGTTGAGATAACTGTTGCACAACATAACTGAACCAGAACTTGCAGCAGACTTGCAGAATGTTTGTAAAGCAAGTTGATCTGGAGTCATGCAATGCGGGCTTGCTGCAATTGTGCAACAAACTTGTGTAGCCTGGCAAATCTAGCAATAGCTTAGCAAGCCATTTTCAAATTTGCAGCACAATTGCTTGCCATCTGGGATACTACATTATATAAGCTTTTCTTTTGGCTCATGTGCAGGGCCGGCCCTACTATGAGTCCCAATGGGTCCATTGGACCCAGGCAGCACTTTGAGAAGGGCAGCAAATTGAACCACAGCCACCTCTCCTTCTCTTCTATTTACTCAGCAAATTGACGACCAAGATTTTTTTTCCAGAAGTTTTGTGTGTCATGATGACAACTGCCCCCCAGGCCGCTCCAACTGCCCCTATACTACCCTAGCCCATCCCTTTACTGCCCTAGCCTGTCTATATACTACCCTAGCCTGTCTATATACTACCCTAGCCCGTCCTTTACTACCCTAGCCTGTCCATATACTACCCTAGGCCTGTCCATATACTACCCTAGGCCTGTCCATATACTACCCTAGGCCTGTCCATATACTACCCTAGGCCTGTCCATATACTACCCTAGGCCTGTCCATATACTACCATAGGCCTGTCCATATACTACCATAGGCCTGTCCATATACTACCATAGGCCTGTCTATATACTACCCTAGCCGGTCTATATACTACCCTAGCCCGCCCTTGGAATTTAACATAATGGTATGTCATATAATTTTGCATATAAACAAGGTACTTCCTGATAAATTTAATTTTAGTTTTAATTATCATGATATAAAATAATGGATGTGGGGGCCTTTTGGTAGGTGTGATTTTTTTTTTTGGGAGGGGGGCAGCATTTCATTCTTGGATCCAGGCAGCACAATGTCTTGGGCCAGCCCTGCTCATGTGTATTTGCCTTTATGTGTGTATGTATATATATATATATATATATATCTATCATATATGATGGGGAGAGCCACAAGAGGACCTTAAGATCCTAATGATGATCCTGGGTGACCCGATACATATATGAAATGTATGAGAGAAGATCCCTGATCCAAAGTGCTTTAAGACCTTCTTTTTTTATTAAAAAGATCCACGTTTTCTGGTGAGTGAGCACTCAAATCACAGGGTGAATTCTCCAGCTTTTTGGTGTGCAAGAGAATACTATTGCTTTCGGGTGCTATTGGTGGACTTTTCCTTATGTGATGGTCACGTGGACATTTCTATTAACACGCTATGCTTTCTAGCATATGGACTCACTGCATATGAGGACTTTTAGATTTTTATTTATTTAATTTATCCTATGTTTGATATACCGTACTTTGTTGTCTATGGTGTAAGTGCCACTTTTTTGTCATTACAGTGGTCAAGATTATTATTTTAAGTAATGCTGACCAAGGAATGATTGTTGGCACCATGCATTAAAGACATGGGTTTCTAACAAAACAGTCAACTCCGTTTACAGATAAAGGTTCAATAAACTAAAAACATACAGCGACTTTACTGGACTAATACTAAGTGCAAAATCACCTTGTAAAACCTTGTCAGAACCGCCCATGTTCAAACTGACAGGAGCACAACTGTCCAAATTATCATTTTTCAACAACAGGAGAGCACAGAGGGATATATTTGATTGCACAGTAAGTTTAACCTTCAGTAGGCTACAGCAGCAGAAAAGCAAATCATCTACAGCGGCAAAAGATCACATTGTCTGTCTAAAGCAGTAGAAAACCACATCATCTACAGCAACAGAACATCACACCATCTACAGCAGCAGCAGACCACACTGGCTAAAATAACAGAAGATCACACCAGCTACAACAGAAGACCACATGGTCTACAGCAGAAGACCACAACATCACAGCAGCAAAAGAACACACCTTCTACAGCAGAAGATCACACAGGCTAAAACAGTAGAAGACCACACCAGCTACAACAGCAGTAGACGACACCGTCCTCAACAGCAGAAGACAACATCGTCCTCAGCAGCAGAAGACCATATAGTCTACAGCAGCAGAAGATCACAAAAAAGTATGGCAGCAGAATATCACACCGGCTACAACAGCAGAAGACCCTACCAGCTAGAGCTGCAGCAGAAGACCACACTGTCTACAACAGCAAAGTACAACATTTATAAAAGTGGGAAAGAACCTCTGTCTAGTTTTACTGCTGTCTGTAATCCCAAGGTGGGTAAATTTGCCTTCTCTTTTAGACATGGTGACCACTGTAACAAAGACAGAGAGTGACAGGAAATCTAAAATTTTACAGCTGTCACTAGAGCAGGAATAGATGGAAAATCTTCTAACACCTACTCCTGCTCAATCTTTAACTAAAAAAGGTAGATACTATAATGATTTAGATACATTTTGAGTGCACTGGCTTTATTACCATACCAATTTTTCTCATTTCCTCCCATAAACTCATTATACCTTGTCCATTTCCTTTTGGTGTAGCCAACACTTGGCGACTCCCATCAGTACATGCGTTTGACCTAAGCGATTACCAATTTCCGTCATGATGCTCATAGAAGAATCATATCGTGGAATTGCTTTCTGACAAGACAAAGCAGAATTGTAAGTAATGATTTTCCATGTAGCCGATGAATGTACCAATGTTCACTTGAGAAATGTGCCTGTTGTTCTAGTTTACAGCATCCAGTCATTGGTTTTGTCAGTGCCACCAATTCCATTTCCCTAAAGACTGTGATTTGAATTCTCTTAAACAATAGTTTTTTTTTAAAGAATGTCAACTCTGCTCATAGTGACCTTTATTTGCACCTAAATACCTCTACAACCAACACAAAGTTATACTCATTTCAGATTCAGAATGGACAGAATTCAGCTTTGTATCATTATGATGAATTTCAGGTCTCTTACTGCTTTATCAAATTTTACCAACACATTTTAACTTCTGATAGTGTTCAGAAAATTGACATGTATATAAAAATAGATCAAAGGCAGGGAGTTGCTATAGTCTTAAAAGATCAGGGTCTCCCCTGAATCCTTATTATACCCTAAGATCTAACGAGAGGGGGCATGCTACAGAGGAAACAGCGCAGAGTATTACATGCTATTAAAGCAGACCTTCACCCAAGAAAGGGGCTTTAAGTTCCTACCATAGCCACCCCTTCCACTAGATAAACAACATTTTTTTTTCTATTTTTTTTTCCTTTCTGTGGCCCTAACCCCTTCCACCATTCTTCCCTCTCTACTCCACTACTGCAGCCTCCTGGGATATCCCACTCACTTATCCCAGGAGACTGCAGGAGCCCATTTACAGAGTGGTGGGTGGGCAGAGCTGGTGTGTGTCATTGGGGGCCTGGCTACCCAAGCCTGGAAGAGGCAGCCGGATGGGAGTACGGGAGACTGACACCTGATCAGGGGGATCACTGCAAGATAATACTGGATCCACTGTTTATCTCTCTAAATCTAGTGTGCCCCTAATTTCTTGTTCCCAACCAGCATTTTCAGCCCTGTCTGCTAGACTGCATAATTATGCTCATCCCCCACCCCTCACTGTCAATCTCCTTATGAATATATTGATTTTTTTACCAGAAAAACAATGCTGCTGCCTTCAATCCCAGGAGCCTGCCTACACACCGTGTGTAGAGAGGGGCTCTTGGGAGATGTAGTTCTGGGGGCAGTAGGAACTGAACTTCCAGTAGCTGCCCTGCAAAAATTTTACAAGCCTGATGATGACATCACAGAGAATTATAAAAGCGGTTTCTCACTACAGGAAAAACAGGGGAACGGGTAGTTTGGGTGTAAATTGGGATTATGCATTTACAAATCATTTACAGCAGTGCTTCAATTACAAATTGAAGCTTTCCTTTGTAACATTTACCTCAATGTCCCCATGACTTCTGTGGATGTCAGCAAAGCACAGGAGGCAGAGAGCTTGAAGTGGGCGATCCCCATGTTGCATTGCTATCTTCATTGACTCCTTAAATCAAAGAGATAAGATTAAAAAGTGTACTTGTTCATTCTGCAGAGTATCAAACACAGAGCAGAAGTAATTCTATGTTACACTGACTGTGTGTAACAACTAAATAGCCATCATCAGATCCATTTGAAATATCGGAGACTGTGAGGGTTTAAGAACATGACTATCATTTATTTATGTCTTTGTTCCTGCAAGTCTCTCTGTACATTTTAGGATGAGCAAGATACAGTACGTCTTCCTAAAACAGAAGATCACTGCCAACACCAAAAAGCAAGTGTATTTATTTTAGAACTTTGGTTTTGGTTCCAATATAACTATGCATATACAGTGCCTTGAAAAAGTATTCATACCCCTTGAAATTTTCCACATTTGTCATGTTACAGCCAAAAACGTAAATGAGTTTTTTTGTGATAGACCAACACAAAGTGGCACATAATTGTGAAGTGGAAGGAAAATGATGAATGGTTTTAAACATCTAAAAAGTGTGGCGTGCATTTGTATTCAGTCCTTATGAGTCAATTCCATTGTAGCTCTGGCTGTATATTTAGGGTAGTTGTCCTGCTGGAAGGTGAACCTCTGCCCCAGTCTCAAGTCTTTTTCAGACTCTTTAACAGGTTTTCTTCTAAGATTGCCCTGTATTTGGCTCCATCCATCCTTCCATCAACTCTGACTAGCTTCCATGTTCCTGCTGAAGAAAAGCATCCCAACAACATGATGCTGCCACCACCATGTTTCACAGTGGGGATGGTGGGTTCAGGGTGGCCATACCTGTGAGATCCCTCTAGAAGCTGGAGATCACTGTAATAGACACCACTACTCCAGTGATCTCCACTTGCTTTGGTGTCCTGTGCCAAGTGGCTGTCCTGCTTCATTGTGAATACAGGAGATTGGCTGTCTTGCACAGGTGTCATTTAGAGATGAATTTTCATTTTGTCAATGAATGCAAGCTGTTCTCTGACTGGACAAGGTAGAGAGAGAGTGGTGATGTCACATTATCCACCTTATTCAATAAGAGAATGCTTTGCATTCATTAGGAAAATGCAAAGCATTCTCTGAATGCCGATCATTCCCAGCAGCTGACCTCTTGTGTTCACAATGCAGCAGGGCAGCTGCTGGGCATGGAATCTGGATGTTAGTGGCGATCACTATAGTAGTGATGTCTACCTCAGTGATTTCCAGCTTCTAGAAGGATCCCACGGGTATGGTATATGTATAATTACATTGGTCCAAGCTTGACCAATGTAATTATGTAAAAATATCAATACTGAAATTCTTCTTTAATACAGTTGTTGTTTTTTTTGCCATCTATGTCTCATCAGGGAGATTTTCTTTACTTTCAATCCCATATACTCAACCAAAAGTGCTAGGATATATTTGCAATGGAATGAAGATTCCCTCTCAGACAGCTGTCACAGGAACAAATGTCCCCTTTGGAATTTTTCATGATGGCTGACCATACATTATTCAATTTTCCTTTAAATTTACCAAAATCATACAATAGGAGGTAAAACCTAAACACTTTCAATTTGTATGCAATTGGGCAGGCCCTTGCAATACATAGTTGAGGATGGCTTCTACTTTGTTATCCACAGAACAAGTTACATTGTACAGATGTCTTACCTCGCAACACTCCATCGCATCTGTTAAACGACCAAGCTTACGATATGCCACGGCCATGTGGTATTGACTCATCGCTCTGTATTTCAGACTCCAGCCTTTCCCATAGTCATTAACTAGTTCAGCTGCCTTACATGGAAAGAAGAGGGCCTTCTCAAAGTCCTGTGGAGAAGATACAATAATTGAATGGAGGAGCACAGATCCACTACATTGATGTAAAATAGAGTATGAGAATACCAGAAAAGAGTGCAGAGCCATTTATACATTGTCACAGCCAGGGGCGGCCTGTCCATTAAGGCCGCACATACGCCTCCCCCTCTCTCTCTTCGCCGCCCCCTCTACGCTAATGGATAGATTCATGCATAGCATGAATCTATCCATGGCCGTTGCCGCCACCCCCTATTCATATGGTCGGCCCCTTCAGGACGCCGGCCCCATGAATTCTAGAAAGAGCCATAGGCTCTAACATGCTTAAAAATAGAGTGGCTCCTGGTGCAGAGTATAGCGTTGCGAGCCCACTGACAGATGTTACAAAAGCAAATGAATATTTGCTTTTCTAACACTGAATCGCCTCTCAGCCAACTGGAAAGCGCAGGTATGTTACTCATTTCCCGATTGGCTGAATGGTCAGGCGATCCTATTGGACACCTAGCAGGAAGAAAGAAGATAGGCATGGAGGACACAGGAGCCACCGCCTGACCCGCTGGCTGCATTTGATGGCACACTGGCTGCATTTGATGGGCACACTGGCTGCATTTCATGGGCATAGTGGCTGCATTTCATGGGCACACTGGCTCCATTTCATGGGCCACGCTGGATGTATTTGATGGGCACGCTGGCCGCATTTGATGGGCATGCTGGCCGCATTTGATGGGCATGCTGGCTGCATTTGATGGGCATGCTGGCTGCATTTGATGGGCACACATTGAGGCTGCAATTTATGTTTTTTCTCAGTATTTTTCAGTTTGTTTGCACCCCCCCAAAATTTTTGAGCACCAGCCGCCACTGGTCACAGCTATAATTTTAAAATAGGTTCCTATTCAATTGATAAAAGATTTTCAGAGGTAAGGAGAGGCCCATATCTCACTAGATAGGAGACATCTTTATCTATAAGTTTTGTAGGCTGGTAGGTGATGTCAGTGTCTTGTCTCATGTAACCTCTAGAAAAAAGTCAGCATTTTTCTTCCAGCAAGCCCCCTCCTCAAGAAGGCATATGTACAGTCATGCTAACGAACATCTAAACCATAGATTCCAAAAGTGGTATATATGGACCAC
>BLSH010395942.1:870210-891582 GCA_018402905.1 Glandirana rugosa
AAAAAAAAAGTAGTGTGCACCCTGTTTTTCAGGGGATACACTACGTAAAAAACCACTATCTAGGAGAATTTATTCTGTAGGCCCCAAATCTGGGGACTACAAATTGGACGGGAAGTGACTTCGATTACATCACGTCTCGTGTGTGGTCCTACCCTTTACCCTCCCCTCCCCCCCACACACACACGTGCTTCAGCCATGTTTCCTGGGCTCCATGCACCCATCGGCAGACCGGGGACTGGCATGGCACGTACCAACAGGTGGAGGGAACGGAGATCAGCGAACATTCATTTGCTGATGGCCCTTTCCTGTTTAATGACCCAGAAGAAATGTGTAAAATGTAATTTCCCATCCTGGTGTGTGCTCTGCACTACATTAGCTTCAGTGAAGGGCAGGTTAAACATCAGGGGTCTAAACCCCGGATGTCTTATTTAAGAGGATCTATCACCAAAAAATGCATCACATAGGGGACTTTTTGTCCCACGTGTGATGAAAAAAAAAAGTTTATCAGAAAATGTAAAAATTGTATAAAAAATTATAGTTACATCCAAGCAATTAAATGCCTTCCACACCCACATACACACATGTACAAATGTAAATGCATGCATTTGGGGCACATATGCACAAAATCGTCAATTGCACTGTACATGTCACATATCTCTGTGCATGCAGGAGTGAGAGCAATAGGTACATTGTTAACTCTACACTGTTGACCTGTAGGAGCTTTTAAAACATTGCCTATGGAAAGTATATGGTACTGCAGTTTGTTGCTGTTTCACAGGTGTGTGAAATTTTAACACTTGTAATGTTGGGTATCTATTCACTTGGCGCAACCGCATCTTTTTCTTCAGGCCTAAAATGATTTCATAACAAAAAAATGCAAAAAGAGTTTTGGTAGCATAAGGGCACAACACACCCTAAAGTGGTTCTAAAGTCAAAACGTTTATTACCTTAATGCAAGCAGGGCATTGTGGATTTTAGGGGGCTGTCAGGTAGTCTGTACAGCAGCCCTGTCCATAGATGCTCGATAGGGTTTAGGTTGGGAGACATGCTTGCCAGTCCATCACCTTTACCCTCAGCTTCTTTAGCAAGGCAGTGGTCATCTTGGAGGTGTGTTTGGGGTTGTTATGTTGGAATACTGCCCTGCGGCCCAGTTTCTGAAGGGAGGGGATCATGCTCTGCTTCAGTATGTTACCGTACATGTTGCCATTCAGGGTTCCCTCAATGAACTGTAGCTCCACAGTGCTGGAAGCACTCATGCAGCCCCAGACCATGACACTCCCATCACCATGCTTGACTGTAAGAGCAAGACACACTTTTCTTTGTACTCCTCACCTGGTTGCCGCCACAGACGCTTGACACCATCTGAACCAAATAAGTTTATTTTGAGCTCATCAGACCACAGGACATGGTTCCAGTAATCCATGTCCTTAGTCTGCTAGTCTTCAGCAAACTATTTGTGGGCTTTCTTGTGCATAATCTTTAGAAGAGGCTTCCTTCTGGGACGACAGCCATGCAGACCAATTTGATGCAGTGTGCGGTGTATGGTCTGAGCACTGACAGGCTGACCCCCCACCCCTTCAACCTCTGCAGCAATGCTGGCAGCACTCATACGTCTATTTCCCAAAGACAACCTCTGGATATGATGCTGAGCAGGTGCACTCAACTACTTTAATCAACCATGACGAGATCTGTTCTGAGTGGAACCTCTCCTGTTAAACCGCTGTATGGTCTTGGCCACCGTGCTGCAGCTCAGTTTCAGGGTCTCAGGAAACTTCTTATAGCCTAGGCCATCTTTATGTAGAGCAACATTTTTTTTTTGCCATGAGCTGCCATGTTGAACTTCCGGTGACCAGTATGAGAGCGTGAGAGCGATAACACCAAAATTAACACACCTGCTCCCCACTCACACCTGAAACCTTGTAACACAAACAGTCACATGAGACCAGGGAGGGAAAATGGCTAATTGGACCCAATTTGTACATTTTCACTTGGGGTGTACTCACTTTTGTTGCCAGCGATTTAGACATTATTGGCTGTGTGTTATGTTGAGGGGGCAGCAAATTTACACTGTTATACAAGCTGTACACTCACTACTTTACATTGCAGCAAAGTGTCATTTGTTCAGTGTTGTCACATGAAAAGATATAATAAAATATTTACAAAAATGCGAGGGGTGTACTCACTTTTGTGAGATAGTGTGTGTGTGTGTGTGTGTGTGTGTGTGTGTGTGTGTGTGTGTGTATATATATATATTTTTTTATTTTCTTTTAAATAGTTTTAACAATGAACTTAACAGTGAATTTAACATTGAATGCAGCACATACACTGTAATAGCAACACTTTAAATAACATTATCTCTGGCTAAACAGCTGCTGTTAGACATTCAGGTCATCTTACCACCTCCTGAATGTCTATTTTTTTGTTGTTGCCTAGAGGCAATTTATATTGGGACTAATGCGTTGCAACCATTAGCCAAGTGTTTGGCTTGCGGTTGCAGTGTGGTCCCATTGACTTGAATAGGCAAGTCTGACAGGCAGCACTCAACCTATCATTGGCTGCAAGCACTGACCGTATGCTGGTTTTCCAACATTTGCCAAAAGCCTTCTGGTGAACAGACAGCAGTACACAAAGGTGGCCAATTCCTGCTGAACCGGCCAACTTTTGGTACGTGTTTTGTTGTTGCCTAGAGGCAATTTATATTAGGACTAATGTGTTGCAACCATTAGCCAAGTGTTTGGCTTGCGGTTGCAGTGTGGTCCCATTGACTTGAATAGGCAAGTCTGACAGGCAGCACTCAACCTATCATTGGCTGCAAGCACTGACCGTATGCTGGTTTTCCAACATTTGCCAAAAGCCTTCTGGTGAACAGACAGGAGTACACAAAGGTGGCCAATTCCTGCTGAACCGGCCAACTTTTGGTATGTGTGTATTGGGGTTAAGGGAGGGTTATAACCCCTGTATGTTTTTTGCCATCTGTGTCCCATTGTAAGATTTCCTTTCACTTCCTGTCCCATACCTAAAATAGGAAATGCTGGAAAATCCCTGGGGTCATTTCCCTAGCATTAAATGCTGCTTAATCTACCTATGTATGTTACCTTATAGCTGCACAGGCATCAACAAGTATTTGCTTTATACATAAGAAAAAAACAGGTGCAGCACTAATCCAGTTTGTGTGTATAAACACACACCTCAATCCTCTTAAATCGAAATTATGTGCAAAAAACATCTCATAAAGTGTGCTTAGCATGAGCTGATGCTTCCTAAAGCACCCAGATTAAGCAATCTGACATGTGCAAAACTACAAATATAAAGTGCTATCATATGATTCAATATGATCAAACAGTTCCTCTGTGAAAAGTGCAGCAAAAAGTGATTTCACCAGGGGTGTAACGATAGGGGTTGCTATTGCAACCGGGCCTCATGTGACTCTCTTGTGCACCTGGATAGGAGGGGTGGCATTTAGAGGACTCAATCTCCTCCATTTTTCTCTATCCAGGTTACTTGTCTTCTGCTGTTCCCAGGGTCCCTGTGTGCTTCCCTGGTGGAAAAAATGCAAGAGTCTAGTGCACTCTGTCTTAAAACTTTATTATTCCAAAGAAGATAAAAGATGCAAACTCACATTCTGTGGCACAATATAGCTGTGTTAACTGAGATCAGCATGTGTACAGCCTGCGTACTTAGATGGCCGTGGCGTCAGACGCAGGCTCCTCCCCCTAGACGTGTGTCGCCAGGGCGTGACTTCCTCAGTAGGGGTGCTATATTGTGCCACAGAATGTGAGTTTGCATCTTTTATCTTATTTGGAATAATAACGTTTTAAGACAGAGAGCACTAGACCCTTGCATTTTGTCTTTACATGCGGTGAGATTGCCAGGAAATTCTAGCAGAAGCGCTCAAGGGGAGCATCATTGGGAACCATTATCAGCTGCCTGTTCAATCCCATGGTGCGGATAGATGCTCTTTTTCACTCATGAGGTAAGAGGTTAGACTAACTGGTGGAGGATATTTCTCAGCATGCTGGCACTTTTCCAAAGACTTTGCACATTATTGGGAATACCTTCTTTTGGACCCATTTGTATTTACTGTGAAATCACTTGTTGCAGCACTTTTCAGAGAAACTGTTTGATTATATTGAATCATTTGATAGCACTTTATATTTGTAGTTTTGCACATGTCAGATTGCTCAATCTGGGTGTTTAAGGCTGGGTTCACACTGCAGTGATCTCAGAGATTGCATATGATTTCGCACCGCACTGCAGTGTGCACCATATGCGATCTCTGTGCGATGCAAAATCAGCCATAGAGATTGTATGGCTGAATTTGCATCGCAATCGGAGCAAACTCGCACAGGACCCTTTTTTTTCGCAGGGTCAGAAACGGATCGCATGGTGGTTCACACCATGCGATCCGATTCCTGTGCGAGTTTGCAGTTCGCAGTGCAATATGCGTACTGATTTTGGGGTGTCATTAACATTGTATTGACACTCCCCAGAGTTCGCATATGGCAGTGTGAACTGCCGTTCAGAGACATGCGATGCGGGAACCCGCAGTGAATTTGCAGGGTTCCCGCATCGCTGCAGTGTGAACTGAACCTAAGATTCTGACCCTGCGAAAAAAAAGGGTCCTGTCCGAGTTTGCTCCAATTGCGATGTGAATTCAGCCATACAATCTCTATTTCTGATTTTGCATCGCACAGAGATCGCATATGGTTCACACTGCAGTGCGGTGCGAAATCATATGTGATCTCTGAGATCGCTGCAGTGTGAACCCAGCCTTAGGAAGCATCAGCTGATGCTAAGCACCCAGTTTTGACACTTTCTTGTGATATTTTGCACAAATTGTTTGACACTTTATGAGATGTTTTACACATAATTTAGATTTAAGAGGATTGAGGTGTGTGCTTATACACACAAACTGGATTAGCGCTGCACCTGTTTTTTCTTATGTATGTTATAATAAGTGAAGTTGAATCACTGTTTGGTGGTAGCTGCTGATCAATTTAAGATGACTATTTTACTGTGATAATTGCTCTGATTGATTTTTCACACAACAAAGTATTTGCTATAACCAAAATGCATAATATCACTTTGTATGTATGCATATTGAAAATGTTTGTGTACCACATAGTTATAAAGTTAGTCAGGTTGAAAAAGGACACAAGTCCATCCAGTTCAAACAACAGAAGGGAAAAAAATATACAATCCCATATACCCAATCCTATAATTACAGTTGATCCAGAGGAAAGCAAAAACCCCCAGCAAAGCATGATCCAATTTGCTCAATATAACCATCTTCTCAATAAAAATGTATTTTCAGTTTAGATGCGCTTTAAATTGTAATATCCTAAATAGTTAATGCTCGCTATATCAAATAATGAGCATTAGACTGAGTCTGGACTGCAAATCTTACCTGTCAGTTGGAACCTAAAAATCCCACGCTGCTCTGATTTCAGGTCATGTCAGGTCACATGACCTACAGTAGCGCTGTAATATGGGTGCTGACGTCAGCAGAGCCTTTATTTACTTCACTGAACTCTTGGGTGAGCACACAAGTATGCTGCTACCAGTCAATGGCATCCTTGATGGGCACATTTTTACTGTGTGGGACTTTTAGTTTAGGTCAGCTTTATTAAATTATATATTTAAAATATACACTGATCAGCCATAACATTTTGACCTCCCACGATAACCCGTCGAGGCATGGACTCCACTAGACCTCTGAAGATATGCTGTATTATCTGGCACCAAGCCAACAGTAGCAGATTATTGCAAGTCCTGCAAGCTGCGACCGCCAATTGATCAGACTTGTTTTTCCAGCACATCCCATAGATGCTCGATTGGTTTGAGATCTGGGGAATTTGGAGGCCAAGTCAACATCTCAACCTTGTTGTGTTCCTCAAACCATTCTTGAATGCTTCAGATCAGACCACTTTCTTCCATTGCTTCCTGGTCCAGTTCTGATACCCACATGCCCATTGTAGGTGCTTTTGGCCATGGATACAGGTCAGCATGGGCACCCTGACCGGTCTGTGGCTATGCAGCCTCATTCATATCACACCCGATGCACGGTGTGTTCTGACAGCTATCCAAACCAGCATTACCTTTTAATTTGAGCTACAGCAGCTCTTCTATTGGCTCTGGCTACACAGTCCAGCTTTCACTCCCCACGTGCATCAATAAGCACTGGTCACCAATGACACTGTCACTGGTTTTCCTTCCTTGGACCACTGCAGGCCAGGAACATCCCACAAAAGATTCACTTTTGGAATTACTATGACCCAGTCTAGCCATCACACTTTGACCCTTGTCAAAGTAACTCAAATCCTTACACTTGCCCATTTTTTTCTGCATGCAGCAAATAACGTCAGGGACAACATATTTACTTGCTGCTTAATATACCCAACGCACTTTCAGATGCCATTGTGACGAGATAATCAACAACAGGATTTTTTGACGCGCCGTAAAATCCCTTTCTCTGAGTTCGTTGACAGGCACGGCGAGTCTAAGGACTAAGTGGGTTATACTGCCTTCTTCAGGAGTTTACTAGGCAGAACAGGCAGTTCTAACAGCAAAAAGAACAGCAACAGGCACAGCCCCTTCCACAGTTCGTAACAAGCAGTGCAACATCCAGAGAGGTGGGTGCTGTGCCTGTCCAACCTCAGAGAAAGGGATTTTACGGCAAGTCAAAAAATCCTGTTTTCTCTTTCGTTCATCGACAGGCACAGCGACTCTTAGGACTAAGTGAGCATCCGAGGATGCTAAAACATCAACTTTGTAAAACTTTGAGAAGGTGTGCACAGAGGTCCAAGAAGCTGCTTTGCACACTTGAGACACAGACGCCTGATGTTGAAAAGCCCTGTAAGTGCTAATCGCCCTGGTAGAGTGAGCCGTGACCAGAAAGGGAGGTTCCAGACCCCCAACAGCATAGGCTCAGGGTCACCGTCTGTCTAATCCAATGTGAGATAGTGGCCGAGGAGGCCACCAAACCTTTGCGTGGGCCATCCACCATGACAAAAAGAGCGTCTGACCTCCGAAAGGAGGCCGTGGATGCCAGATACACGCGCAGGGCCCGAACGACATCCAGGGAGTGCAAAGCAACCTCCTTAGGGTGAGGCGGGCATGGGCAAAGCAAAGGAAGGACAATGTCCTCATTGATGAGGAAAGATGACACCACCTTCAGCAAAAAAGAAGATGACGGGCGCAAGACCGCCTTATCCTTATGTAGGGCCAGATAAGGAAACCTACAAGACAGAGCCACCAACTCAGACACCCGCCGGGTGGATGTGATAGCCACCAGGAAAGCCACTTTCTGCGAAAGCAACTGCAGAGAGATTTTCCTGATATTCTCAAAGAGCGACTCCTGAAGCACAGAGAGGACCAAATTGAGGTCCCATGGCGCCAAAGGCGACTGTACCTGGGGGGCAACATGCCGAACCCCCTGCATGAAAGTACGAATCAATGATTGCGTCGCCAAAGGACGCTGAAAAAAGATTGCCAGAGCAGAAACCTGAGCGTTGATAGTGCTCAACGCCAGTTTCTGGTCGAGGCGCTTCTGCAGGAAGGCCAGAACCCGAGACACCGAGAAGGAACGAGGATTCCACCCCCCGGCTTCGCACCAGGTGATGTAAGCCTTCCAGGTGCGGTGGTAAATCTTACGTGAAGTGGCCTTACGAGCCTTCAACATGGTAGGAATCACGAGTCCGGGATCCCTCGATCCCTCAACACCTGGTATTCAATAGCCAAGCCTTTAAAGCCAGAGAGGGTAAAGCAGGATGCAGGATGGGTCCCTGGGACAGAAGATCCTCGTGAAGCGGGAGCCGCCAGGGAACGTCCACCACCATCCGTACTACGTCTGCGTACCAAGAACGCCGTGGCCAATCTGGAGCTACCAGAATGGTCGGTAAACCCTCCGCTTCTATTCTGTGCAGACGGCGCGGAAGCAGTTTCAGGAGGAGGAAAGGCACAGATGAGTCGATACCGAGCCCACGGAGCTACAAGAGCATCCGCCGCATCCGCTAGGAGGTCCCTTGTCCTGCTCATGAAGGTCCGCACCTTCCGATTGAGACAGGACGCCAGTAAGTCCACGTCCGGGACACCTCATCTCAGACAAATCTGATGAAACACATCCGGGTGCAGGGACCACTCTCCCTGATCCAGGCGCTGACTGAGATAGTCCGCCTGCCAATTTTCTACGCCCGGTATGTGGACGGCAGAGATTGCCAGAACGTGGCTTTCAGCCAACCGCAGGATGGGAGCTACCTCCAAGGCCGCAGCCAAGCTTCTCGTCGCGCCCTGGTGGTTCACGTATGCTACGGCCGAGGCATTGTCCGACTGAATCCGGACAGGGCACCCGTGTAGTCTCGACATCCAATGGGAGAGGCAGCACCAAATTGCCCGCAATTCCAGGACATTGATCGGGAGACGAGACTCCTCCAGAGACCACCGTCCCTGGGCTGAGAGCAGCCCCAGGACTCCACCCCAGCCTGTCAGTGATTACTGTCCAGTGAATAGTGAGGAAGGACTTCTCCGACCGAAGAGCCGGGGACTGCAGCAACCAGAGCAGCGAGGCCCTTACTTGATGGCCCATCCTGATCACCCGATCCAGGGAAGATGGGGTCCTGTCCCATCTCAGGAGAATCTCCCGTTGCAGAACCCGGGTGTGGTACTGAGTGTAAGGGACCACCTCGAAGGAGGCCACCATGTGGCCCAGGATCCTCATGCAAAATCGGAGTGAGGCCCATTTCTGGGACAGCAGGGACCGAACCGCAGCCTGAAGCGTCTGCCGCTTGGTTGGAGGAAGGAAAACCTTTGCCTGGGCTGCATCCAGGATCAGCCCCAGATATTCCAGGCGGTGAGACAGAATCAGAACCGACTTCGGAAGGTTGATCACCCATCCAAACTCCTGCAGAGTGTGCAGGGTGATCGTCACATTGTCCCTGAGCGCTGGAGCCGACACCGCTCGCAGGAGAAGGTCGTCCAGATACGCCAGCACCGCAATGCCCCTCTGCCTCAGCAGACCCAGAACCGGGGCCAGCAGTTTGGTGAAAACCCGGGGCGCCGATGCCAGACCAAACGGGAGGGCCACGAACTGTTAGTGATCCTCCCAAACCGCAAAGCGCAGGTGCTGGGCGCAGATGGTAACATGCAGGTACGCATCTTTGATGTCGAGGGAGGCCAGGAAATTGCCCTGGTGCACGGCCGCCACTACCGAGCGGATCCGCACAAACTTGTTGAGGTCCTTCAAGTCCAGGATGGGACGAACCCCGTCCTCCTTTGGAACCACAAAAAGGTTGAAATAAAACCCTTGGAATCGCCTCTTGACCCAGCAGGTCCTGCACAGCCCCGAACCGGGCCTGCAGCCTGCCCGCAGGCAGCTGCAGGTTGGAGGCAAAGAACCTGTCTGGGGGGCGGGAACGGAATTCTATGCTGTACCCCAAGGAGACCACCTCAAGCACGCAGCGGTCCGAGATGCGGGAGGACCACCTGTCTGCGAACCCCAGGAGACATCCCCCTACCTGAACACCGGGCGGGGGTACCCCTTCATGAGGAGGAGACCTTGTCCTCTGGCTTGGCATGCTTACATGGCCAGGAATGCTTCTGTCCTCCTGCGGGGGCGTTGGTTAGCTGTGAACCCTTGCCCGAGGAACAGAAGGGACGAAAAGGCCGCCTAAGGGCCGGAAAGGAGGGGCCCTGTCGGCGACGGGGGTCTGAACTCCTCCTAGACTCCGGGAGAAAGGTGCTCTTCCCTCCCGTGAGATTTTTGATCATCTAATGCAAGGGGTCACCAAAGAGCGGCCCACCCTGGAAAGGCAAGTCCACCAGAGCCTTCTTAGAAACCTGGTCAGCGGACCAACACTTCAGCCAAAGCCACCGCCTGGCCACCACCGAGACCACGGACGTCTTGGATATCAGGGGGGGCACATCCAGGGCTGCATCGCACAGATACTGAGCCCCTTGGATCATGCGATCTGCAAGATCCACACACTGAGGAGACGCCTGCATCTTGCACAACTCGCTGTGTAGCAGCTTCGCCCACTCAGTGAGAATTTGCGACACCAGCGCAGAAGCCACAATGGGCCGCATGGCAGACCCTGTTAGAACAAAAAGGGATCTGACGCAAGCTTCAGCCTTCCTGTCAGCTGGGTCCTGAAAGGACGGCGTGCCTTCCACCAGGATGGTGGTCGCATTACTCAGGTGGGCCACAGGGGGATCAACTATGGGAGGTGATGCCCACTTCTTCAATAATCTATCCTCAAAGGGATAACGCACAGTGAAATGCTTCGGAGCGGGGAGGGAGCTCTGGGGCCGAGCCCAGTCCCTATAAGCAAACATATCCAGAAAATCCACATACGGAAAAACCTTGGCCGCCGGGCCTGGTCTATGTGACTCGAAGGGGACGGGCACCCTCCGAGAAGGTCCTGCTGCTTCTTCCAGTTGCAGGGTCACACGCACTGAGGTGATCAGAGCGTCTACAAGAGCCTTCTCATGCGCAGCAGCGGATGCCTCAGACTCATCCCCGCTATCAGGGGCGTCTGGGATCACGCCGTCTACAGCTCAAGGGGGGTCCCCGCAACGGAGGAGCCCCCCTCGGGGTCCGAGTCCTCCCCAGAAGAAGGGGGAGCAAGGGACACTTTTTGGCGTCCCTGCGGTTCAATAGCGACTCTACCCGGGAGACTCCAGAACCGTGGACATGGCGTCTACAAGGGAAGGGGCCCCTGAGGTGCTGGCTGCGGGCACCGAGCGATCCAGTGGGGAAGCACCCGCATCGGCTGCCATACTGTCACCCACCTTGGCTGCCCCAGAAAATTGAGGCCTATTGCCAGGAGATCACTGCACCCCCTCTCCACAGTTGCACAAGGCTTGTCACAGGGGGGACCCCAGGGGGACTCACCACCCGACCAGAGAGGAGCCACTTGCTGCTGCTGTCTGCTGCTTTTGTTACCTTCACCGCTCCAACTGCCCACACTGCCGCTGTGCCCAGAGCTGCCGCCACCAGGGAGATCAGCGCCATGCTGGGGGGGTAAATCGGCACCAGAAACAGCCAGGACCACCCCTCAGCACACACAGGCCTTCCACTTGTAGAAACCACAGGAAAATGGCCGCCGATGCACACTAGAGGCCAAAACCTTGTGTAACAGTGCCACGGCTACACCAAAATGGCCGAACGATCCCATGCATGTAAATGGCTACAAGAAAATGGCGGCCGGGCGCCGGCAAAATTGCCGCCGACGACCCCGACCGCCAAGCACAAGGCAAGAGGGGGGGCAGGGGGTGAGGCGGAGGGGGACCGGCTAGGGCCCATACACCCATTACGCTCTGGGAGCCCCGGTGAGGGGTGTGCGACAGTGGGTACCAGAGGGGTGGGGGAGGGGCACGAGTGAGGAAGAGGGGGGGGGGGAGACCACCCACTACGCTCACCTCAGTGGGGGGACCCGCCAGCTCCCCCCGGGCCCCCAAAGGGGAGGGGGGATATGCTTACCCCATCTAGTCGGGTGGTGTGGGGGATCCCACCCGAGACAGCTTACACTCTCCCGGCTAGGCCAGAGCTAGCTGTCAGCCCTGGGCGCACAGCGTGCGATGGCGGGGCATTTAACCCACAGGGCCACCCCGTCCAGTCGGGGCTTGTCACGGTCGATCCAGCGCGAAGCATCCGGTCTAACGCATGATGGCCAGCTGGGGAGACTACCTGGATCCAAGAACCAGCCTGTCACCCAGCATGGCTGCTTGATCATAGTCTTCAACTGTGAAGCTGTCCCAGGACAGCCAAAGTGGACCAGAGAGGTACCACAGATCCCAACAGGGAGCCTAGGTCTAACTCCTTGCACTAGGCAGAAAAAAATGAGCTAGCAGCAGCTGGGTGTGGGGTTATCTGCCAGTGGGGACTGCCCCCTGGGAGGGGCTGTGCCTGTTGCTGTTCTTTTTGCTGTTAGAACTACCTGTTCTGCCTAGTAAACTCCTGAAGGGGGCAGTATAACCCACTTAGTCCTAAGAGTCGCTGTGCCTGTCGACGGACGAAAGAGAAATTCACTTTACCTGTGGTCATATTGTCATGACTGATCATTGTATGGGGAACTGGAACAAAACCACATGTTCCATTTTCTGCTGTGAAAAACAAAGTTTCTCTTTATAGTATACCTATGGGCACCCTTTCACTTTTCTTGGCTCCCTGTTGGCTTCAGGTGTGGTGGGCAGCCTCTCTAATCAAGGTGGAGACAAGGAGGACCGTAAGGAGAATGCCACAGTGCAACCAGAGTCTGCACACTTTTGTACTGCCCAAAGGACTGTTTTACAGTCTCCAATTATCTAAAGTCTATGGACAACTTTCATTTTGCTAGTTGCAACACTAAATTTCCACCAATGCAAACAACTATAAATTTTCTGTGCAGTGCATTCATTTTCAAGTCTAACAAATTCCTTTAATTGTGAGCTGATAGAATTCTATATGAGAATTTGGCCCTTTTAAGAGCTTCCTTGCATACTTTGAATACACTTTGCATAACTCCGCTAAAAAATGTATTTCATCCCTGTGCTTGGGGGCAGCTATTTTCGTTGCTCGGCTCACTTTACAGAAGAGTAATGTATACAATAGGTATTAAAATTCATGGCCTGTATGCATAGTTACATTTTTTTTTTTGTTTTGAATCTTTTTATTGGAAGTTGACAGAGTTTATAGTGGATCTATATACCACTGAAAAACAGAGTTAAAGTGTACAGCAGGGGTCAGCAACCTTTTTCCACTTAGGGGCCAGATTCAATGTATGTAAATACATGGAGGGCCTCATTCACCTGCTAATAAATGAAGATAACCTTACACAGCCCCCGCACCTCTGGACCCCTTTACATTACACAGCCCCCGCACCTCTGGACCCCTTTACATTACACAGCCCCCACACCTCTGGACCCCTTTACATTACACAGCCCCTCCTGCATATTACACAGACCCCCTGCACATCACACGCTCTAACAATTGCGGCTATACCTCACATGTGGTTTGAACACTGTTTACATTTGCGGTCGCGACGTATGTATGCGCTTGCTTCTGCACGCGAGCGCGGAGGGATGGGGCGCTTAAAATTTTTTTTTTTCTTCTTACTTATTTTATTTATTTTATTTTTACACTGTCCCTTTGAAAAAAAAAATTCTGATCACTTTTATTGCTGTCATAAGGAATGTAAACAGCCCTTGTGACATTAATAGGCAGTGACAGGTACTCTATATGGAGGGATCTGGGGTCTATAAGACCCCAAATCCCTCCTTTGCACTTAAAAGCATTTAAAACGCCAAGTTTGCAATTTTGAATACGGTCATTTTTTAAAATTTGGCACCTGTAAGTCTTCTGTAAACCACAAGTGATGTCATGGCATCACTTCCGGGTTACTAGACCCGAGACAAGCCAATTCCAGCTTCTTTTGGGTCTCCGGCCAGCCGGTGGGACGGGAAAGAAGAGGCGAGCAGCGGAAGGCTGCGGGAGGGTAACAGCTGAGCGACTTCTTACCCGCATCAGTTGTTATCCCAAGAAAGCCAACCGCCATCTCTAAAATAACCACTGCAGGCATCACCCCGATACAACCCCTTCAAGCCAAGGCCACATATTTGCATATGGCTAGCGTGAAGGGACTAAATGTCCGCAGGCCGGGTGCATGCGATGATGGGCCAGACATTTAGCGGCGGCAGGCTGCTGACCCCTGGTGTACAGTAACTCGTCAAAATGTAAAACCATATATTCAATTACACATTGCATTTCAATTATTTCTAGCCTACTCCTATTAATCTGAATGTTCTGGAAGTTGTATACTTAGTGAAGATCCCCACACATTTATTTTCTTCAATTCTGGGACACATTCTCTATGCCCTGTAATTAGGTACTGCTCTGTCACACATCACAGAGCCTGTCTTCTGAACTACAGAGATGCCAAGAGCAAGACTTTCAGGAGGAGGAGTCAGGACAGGAATCACTGCTTGAAGGCAGCAAGGTACCATGGGATATGTAGTCCTTAGAAGTTTAAAGTAAACAGCAGAGGAGACCCTGCAAAGCATACAGGGAATCCAGGAAGTTGTGGAAAGAGAAGACCAGCAGACAGGCAGAACTCGCAACATGAAAGGTGATTTTTCAAGTAACCTTATATTGGATTATCAAACATAACTATTGTTTGAATTGTTATTACAATGTGATGTTATAAAAACAAAAGTATGCTGTGCCCATAGGATTTCCTTTAATTTACATCAAAACATAAAAATTTGAATATATATAAAAAGAGTTAAGATAAAAGACTGAAATATCTTTCTGGAGAAAATGCTGCTCTCAACTCCTTCCGGTGTTGCCCACATAATCAGTGGCATCTGGTCATGTCAGCAATACTAAAAGAGAATTAGGGATCACAATAGCTAATTAATTGCTATTGGGAGTATGGAGCAGATTGGCTAATAGTCAGCACTAATGCCTTTTCTCCAAAAATGTTAAAGAATAACAAAAGGTAAAACATTTTGTTTGGTTTTGGCTAGAGAGGGAGAGGGACTAGAACGCCTGTCGGGTTTTTATCGCTCAGAGAAGCTATATTGTATCAATTGCACTCCTTGCAGGCTCCCCGTTCTGGGTGCTGTAGTGAATTGGTGGATGATGCCACCATGCACTCATATAAAAAGATCTTCACCAGAACACCTTAGTCAATAATGGACAATTATTACTATACCAAATCAGTTTGTTTGAGGCCCTGTAGTGAATTGGTATATGGCGTCACCATGCACTCTTAGGAAAATAAAAATCTTCACCAGTACAAATGCCTGTTTTATGTAAATAAAGGACACTTTTTATTATACCAAGGTGGGTTAGTGAAGATCCTTGGTTTCCTAGGTTTTTTTTTTTTTCAGATATAATTTTATTCTATTTTTGAACAAACAATACAAATCAGTGAGGGAAGAGTCCCTCGGATATCAGGAAACAGACAGCAGAGAGTCAATCAAACTTCATATAACAGGGCAGCAATTAGGAGGTTACATTACATACTTGGCTCCGGTAAACCAGACAGTTTATTCCATGTGGACATGTATATCAGATACACGGTAAAGATCGGTTCAGCTCCTATGTTACTTACTCTTTGAACTATATTCACTCTCACACCTGACATAGATTACTTCGAATAGGAAGGAGTAAAGAAAAACTCGAGTAGGAAATAAAAAGCGGAGAAAAGGAAAAGGGGGGGGGGGGAGAGAGCTAGCGACATCGCCACTTCACAAGATGTGAACTACCAGTTTATCTCCATTGGTTCAGGTTCCCAGAGCAGCCTTGCCTTCATTTGACAACAGAAAAATATTCCATTGTCTCCATGTGTTAGAATACTTCTCACGTTTGTGTTGGGAAGTAAGAACCAGATCCTCCATCCTCTTCCACTTTCTGCATCCAGAGAGCAGTCATAGGCGGGTCTGAGCGTTTCCAGTATAAGGGGATGCAGGCTTCTGCCGCATTCACTAGGTGACGCACAAGTGACTTTTTATAGTTTTTAGATGGTATCTTGGAGATAATAGAAAGAATGCCGGGTCTGCTGGTATGTCATATTCCGTAAATTTTTGTGTAATGGAGCGTATATCTGCCCAAAATTTGGATAGTTTGGGACAAGACCAAAAAATATGCATCAACGTTCCTCTGTCCCTCCCGCAGCACCAACACAGATCTGAAGTGTTCAGGTAATATTTGTGTAATCGGGTAGGTGTTAGCTACTATCTTGTCATTATTTTGTAGTTGGTCTCCTGAATCTTAGTGAAGATTGATGATTTAAGGGCTAAATTGGTTCTGAGTCTGTGTCTAATTGAAGGCACAGTTCAGATCTTCCTCCCATTTCTGTAGGCATGGTAGGAATGTTTGATCAGTTGGATTAATCAATAAGGCGTACATCTTAGACAAGCTCCGAAGTAGGGGCTCCTTGTCTGAGCAGTAGTCCTCAAATCTGGTTAACTGCCGACTAAGTCTGAGAGGATATGTAAAAAATTATGTATTTGAATGGCGCTCCAGAACGGGAGGCGGAACGTGCCAGATATGTTAGTCAGTTCGTCTAAAGAAGGCTATCTACTCCCCAATAGGAATTTTGAAGAGGTTTCAATGTTATTTTGGCGGAGTGGGTTGAATTCTGGGCCATGAAGGCCCGGTGAAAATAAGCGGTTTCCCAAGATTGGAAAGAGGAGATTCCTGTGTGGTGAGGGACGACTTCTGAGTGGCCTGGACAATTGTATAAAGTGTAATGCCAATCAAAGGATGTTTTTTTTTAAAGATGTGGGTAAGTGCTCATAGCACCAGAGCGCACTCTTTAGAGGGATCTGCGTTTGAGCTTGTTCCATTGTTTGGCCTTGCTGTGTTGGCACCAGTCTATATTTTGTCCCAGGTGTACTGCCTGATAATAGCTGCGAATGTCTGGCAAAGCCAAACCTCCCCATTGTTTGGGTAGTATCAGTTGTGCCCGAGGTAAGCGGGGTTTTTTATGTGCCCATACAAATTTCAAGAAGAGAGATTGTACTTGCTTGAAGAAGAGGGTATGTATTTTGATCGGCAGTGCTTGGAGGAGATAGAGGAATTTTGGCAAGATGGACATTTTTAAAAGGTTAATTCTACCTAAAAAAAGAATGCAGGCCTGTATTCCAGCCTTCCAACAATAAGTGGACTTTGGCTAACAGTGGCGGGAAGTTATATTCAAATGTTTTAGAAATATAATTCGGGATGTATGTACCTAGGTAATTGAGTTTCGAATCAGCCGATTTCAATCGTGCCAAAGTGCAGGCAGGGATTGCAATGCCCATTGCCTCTGACTTGGAAAAGTTGATCTTTAAGTTAGAAAGTTTCCCATAACAATTGAATTCTTTTAGGAGATTTGGTAGGGAAATTTCTGGGTTCACTAATGAGAAAAATAAGTCGTCGGTGTAGGCCGAAATTTTGAGCTGGTTTTGCCCTAACTGGAGGCCTCGTACGTTTTGGTTCAACGGACACAGTGGGCATCCCTGCCTCGTACCATTGCCGATCGAGAAAGGCTCTGAAAACACCCCATTCACCTTCACCTGGGCTGAGGGAGTTGAGTATATTTTGGTAATCCAATTAAGCATGGTCCCAAGGAGGCCTATATGGCGAAGTACTGACAGAAGGAAGCTCCAATTCACCTGGTCAAACGCCTTCTCGGCGTCCGTGCTGATGAAAAGACACGGTGTGTGGGTGGAGTCTGCAATGTGGAGAAGATTAAGCACCTTGGTCATGTTATCCCAGGATGAACCCCACTTGATCTAAGTGCACTAGGTCTCCCAAATGTTGCACTAAGCGTTTGGCCAGGATTTTTGTAAAAAGCTTCAAGTCAATATTTAGAAGCGAGATAGGCCTATAACTTGTGCAGGAGGTTGGATCTTTCCCTTCCTTATGAATTACTGAGATGTGGGCCAGTAGGGTGTCTCGCGGGAAGGATGTCTCTAAACCAGTGGTTCTCAACTCCTGTCCTCAGGACCCACCAACAGACCAGATTTTAAGTATTACCTTGGGGAGATGCAGACTAGAATGCTGCAATCACTGAGCAGCAAATGAGATCACCTGTGATGTATTTCAGTTATCCTGCAAACCTGGCCTGTTAGTGGGTCCCGAGGACAGGAGTTGAGAACCACTGCTCTAAACCAAGTGCATTGAAGAGTTTGGTCAAATAGGGGCTGAGGATCCATAAGAAAGTCTTGTAATACTGGAGGGTGAAGCCATCTGGCCCCGGGGCTTTACCAGGCTTCATGTCTCCTACTGAACTTTGTAATTCAATCTCCGAGATAGGTGAGTTTAGCTCCTCTTGTATCTCAGATGGGAGGGAAGACGACGCTATATAATTCTCCATCTCTGCTAGTGGCGGGGTTCGATGAGGCAAATTATACTAAGAGGAGTAGTAGTCTCAAACTACGTGATTTGAGCAGGTAATACGGCTGATTCGCAATGGGCATGATAATCTTGGGGACATAAGAGGCAAACTGTTGTTCTCTTAATAATCTAGCTGTAGGGCCGTCTTAGCTTTGTAGAATAATAAATCCGTAATTTGTGTGCTTGTAGTCTGTAGTTCCAGCTCTAGGTCAGGGGAGGGAGCATGTTTATGCCTAGATTCAATGGTATGTAATTTGTCCAGAAGTTGAGTCAACTGTTTGTTACGTTCCCTCCTGATACGAGCGATTTTATGTGCACTCCACGTATGACTGTTTTGTGAGTTTCCCACAAAACGCCCGGGTCGCAGTCAGGTTGAGCATTGGTTTGGAAGAAAAACTTCAACTCTTTAGTCACATCCGCTAAGCCTTCCGGTGTCTAACAGGCTTTCGTTCAGTCACCAAAAGCGAGTTCTAGACCGTGCGGAGTCTGATAGGTTATATATCAAGGTTATAGGGGCAAGGTCAGACCAGGTTCTGTTTCCAATTGAAGTGTGGGACACCGCCTGTAATTGGTTATGTGGGATTAAAAAGTAATCAATCCTAGTGTATACTTTGCGTGGAGGGGAATAGAAAGAGTAATCACACTCGCCCGGGTGCTGAAGCCTTCAGACATCAATCAGTTGAGCTCTGTGTAATGCCTGAGCTATGCGCTTTCGGGAAGAAGGGGGGACAGAGGAATTACCAGAAGAAGTGTCCTCGGGTGGTATAAGGGGGATGTTAAAGTCTGCACCCAGGATTAAGTGTCCTTCTGAGAAGGCTGCCAGTTTTTCAAGGGTACTTCTGATGAAAGTATCTTGATGGTCATTTGGAGCATATAAGGTAGCAAGCATCACCTGCGCGTCACCAACGTGGCCCTTCAAAAAAATATATCTACCTTCTGTATCACTGAGGATGGTTTGACAGGTCCAGGGAGTGCGACCTGAGATCAGTATAGTGGCTCCCTTGGATTTAGCGGAAGGATTGGTGGAATGGTAAGCGAATGGAAAGAGCCTACTTTTAAGAAAGGGCAGTTTGTCATTTCTGAAGTGGGTTTCTTGGATGAAGGCAATATTAGCATGTGATCGTTTTAGGTCTTTAAGCAAAATCCGCCTTTTTTCTGGTACATTCAGTCCCTTGGCATTCAGGGAAATCCCCTTAATATCGTCCATCGCTAGCTCTGATGGGTAGGAAAAAAAAAAAAAAAAAAGTAGGTAGAGAAGAAAAAAAGTGAGTAAGCAAAGGTTACAATAGGAGAGAGATAGAAGAGTAATAAGAGGAAGGAAAGAGGTAGGTATAGCAGAACACCACCTCTAAATGCTAATGTAAATACGAAGGGAACTCAGCCAGAATGCTGATCAGTCTGAGACTAGGTACTGAGCCCAGCTCTCCCCACCCACCCCGACCTAATATGAGAAATACAAAAATGAACTACAACCATACACATAATACTACAGAAAGCATTAGCAGTCTATAGGCATGACAACAATGTTTTACTTCAACCGTCATAACGAGGATTAGAGCATTCTGAAATCTAAACCCAGCAGGCCTCCTGTATAAAAGCTTGTTCGGCTATTGGTGCATGGGGGAATATAATTCTAGATGCCGTCAGGTAGAGCGCCTTTTGTACCATCTCCTACAGACTCTGACAAATCAACTTAAATGGCAACTCTCTCTTCTCCCTTGTATATAGATGGCTTATCTCAGGGGTGGTTAGCATAGGTACCAGCTATTGGACCCTTCATCCTGTTGGACTAGTGAACTGCCCCGCTAGAGCGCCACCCCGACAATAAGGCATGTACATGTCCCTGTGTACACGGATTGCTGAAACAGTAACCAGAGTGCCAACTACATAAGTGTGGGGTACATAGCAATGAACGTGAGATCAAAAAGTTAGTCCTAGGAAGCACAGAGCACCCATACATGAGAAGATGCAGTTCTTGAAAACACTAATAGGTTAATGTGAAGAGCAGTTATCCTGCAGTGTCCAGAAGAAAGCACCATTCCCAACATCATGTGGCATTGGTGAGGCTTGTTTTACCCTCACATCTATAACCCCTGTGACCCAAGATAACCAAGCCAGGTAACGTTTGCCAATAGTCTTTCCAGCTAACAGAAACATTTTAAACAGCGGGGCAATCATGGGTTAAGTGCCTATCTGTTGAGGGCCCTCGTCCCATAGCAAGCTGCTCCCGCCGTGCCTCCGTTGCCGCATGCAAGAGAGCTCACCCTTTTTGCGCCGTAAGCTTGTGGTTTTCCTAGGTTTTTATTGCTATCTGTGCCCCCATTTAGGGAGAGTCACCCTCTCTATTTGTACTGTTAACTTATCATTGAGAGTGAAAGTAAAAGATAATTCCAAAATTTGGGCTGTCTAGAACAGGAATAGAGATGAAATCCTTTAACATGGACAATAGTTCTGTTGACCTTGGTGACAACCAAAGATTCCCCCTTCACTACCTGTTTTGGCTGTGGGACAGAAAGTAAAGTAAAGAAATCCACCCAAGGGTTATAACCCCCCTTATTCAATTTGAAAAAAAGTTTTGCCTTTAGTTCTACTTTAAAAGGATAAGTTCACCTTTAAAAAAAAAATTAAATCATTGCACACCTTTTTGCAGGTAAAAAAAAAATAATAATCTGCATTTATTATTTTTTCCATTATGAGTCTGTAAAGCATTGCACCCATGATCAGCAGATCACAGGTGTACTCTCAGGCTCCTGCAAACTGTCAGTGTATCGGTCGTAGGATGACAGGAAGCATCAATGAACTACCAAGATCAGCACCCTGGTATTTCATTGAGAACTACCATCTGTCAGGCGCAATGGCTGATGGTAGCTGTAGTTTTCCAATCCACAGAACTCTGTGAATGAATGATGCGGCAAGGTGGGAGAAGCCCTACACAGCCATGGATTTATAAAAAAATTGTGTCAGTGGGTACGGGGAGAAGATCCCATGCCCGCTGTCACAATGGGGACTCGGGGGTGTGGCGGCTGCTTATTTAGTAACATGTTACACCTTGGATATGGGTGTAACATGTTATGAAACATTAACGTATCCTTTAACCACTTAAGGACCGGAAGGATTTCCAGCTTTAGGACCGGAGCCCTTTTTGCGATTCGGCACTGCGTCGCTTTAACTGACAATTGCGCGGTCGTGCGACGTTTGTACAATGTGGGTATAGGTTCCACATTGTACAATGATTTATTCGTCGGCGGTGTGGGGGCTCAGGGGTAACACTGTCGCCCGTACCCTAGAAGAGGGGCATGGGTGACTGTGTTAAAAAAATATTTAGGTACCGACACATCCCGAAGAGGGTGGAACGGCGTAGTAAGTAAGTGTCTCAAGACACCTAACCTTTTGATGTCGATGGTAGTCGGTAACGCGGACTGTCTACCATCAAGAGTTACTTTATGGTCCCACGACTAGAACCATCAAGTAACTACGAAGGACAGTAGGATGCTGGCTATGTGACTGTCAAA
>BLSH010395942.1:903132-918356 GCA_018402905.1 Glandirana rugosa
CCGTGAAAATCCACCGTGTCCACCCGTGAAAATCCACCGTGTCCACCCGTGAAAATCCACCGTGTCCACCCGTGACTATCCACTAAAAGTGCCCACCTGTGCCACCTAAAAGTGCCACCTGTCAGTGCCCATCAGTGCCCAGTGCCACTTATCAGTGCCGCCTATGAGTGTCCATCAGTGCCGCATATTAGTGCCATGTATCAGTGCCCATAAGTGTTGCTTGTCAGTGCCGCCCATCAGTGCTGTATATGTGCCCCATCATCAGTGCAACCTTATTAGTGCCACCTCATCAGTGCCAATCTGTACTGCCTCATCAGTGCCCGTCAGTGTAGCCTCATCAGTGCCCATCAGTGTAGCCACATCAGTGCCCGTCATTGAAGGAGAAAATGTACTTTATACAAACTTTTGTGACAGAAACAAAGAAAAATGTTTTTTTTTTCAAAATTTTCGGTCTTTTTTTTTCTATAGCGCAAAAAATAAAAACCGCAGGGGTGATCAAATACCACCAAAAGAAAACTCTATCTGTGGGAACAAAATGACAAAAAGTTTGTTTGGGTGCAGCGTCGCTCGACCGCGCAATTCTCATTCAAATCGCAACAGCACTGAAAGCTGAAAATTGGTCTGGTAGGGAAGTGTCCTAAGTGCCTGGTATTGAAGTGGTTAAATATCAATTGTCTTTGCTTTTAATAGGAGTTCTATTATTTTCCAGGTTGCCAGTAAAAAATGTGCTCCGCCAGTAAATAACGCTGTGGGAGGTTGGCAACACTGAGTCTTTGCCTCATTGTGCGTGCCAATGTACTCACACCTGCCTGCTGCCATTCCTGAGCAAGCGCTGCACTAGTGGTGCCCTGGCCCCTTAGCTGAATCAACTGTAGGAGACGGTCCTGGCACTTGCTGGACTTTCTTTGGTGTCCTGAAGCCTTCCTCACAAATGCAGTGGAAATGTTTTTTTATGGGATTAAGTTCATTTTCATGGCAGAGGGATTTTGCAATTACAGTAATTACAATTCATCTTATCACTCTTCGTAACATTCTGGAGTATATGAAAATTGTCATCATAAAAACTGAGACAGCAGGCTTTGTGAAAATTAATATTTGGGTCATTCTCAAAAAACTTTTAGCCATGGCTGTACTTTTGCATTTTGATATACTACACCTGCAATGTGGGCCTCTTACTAGGTCTTTGATATCACAGTTTGTTGAAAACTGTATTTCTATTTCTTGGAAAATTTTTTAATAAACATATTGAAATAGAGTTTTCAAAATGAGGTCTATGGTAGATTCCACTATAGGCTTAATTTAAAGCAGGTAAATTGTGTGCAGCTAATTTGTCTATCGGCTGCCTTCCAACACAGATTTAATTTTCATGCCTGCTTCGGAATCCTTACTGTAGATCAGCAGTCTACAAACTGTGGCCCTTTGCTTGCCTTTTGACATTTTCTACTCCCACTGGGCCTAGTCTGGCCACCCTAAAGTCTAGAATGTTTAGAACGTTTGGAGAACCCTGCTGTAGATAGAAGCTGCTACTGCCTACTCTGGGTTTCTAAGCTGGAACTGGGGTAGAGTTGGCACTTGCAGTGGAGCTAAATAGGATCAGCTTCAATTCTCTAAAAGCCCATACACACGGTACAATTATCGTCCGACAGCCTGTCATACAATAAGCCGACCGTTAGTACGCTCCTTTCCACAGCCGATTTTGAATTATCGCCTATAACAGAAGTTGTATGAGAAGACTAGAAAGCTTTTGTCTGCCGACAAGGCGTTGTGTGATTTTCGGCTCACATGTACAGAAGTTGGACAAACAAAAGTTGTAAGAACAAACAAGCATGCTCAGAATCCAGGAAGTGTTCGGTTGTGTAAACCTGCGCCTGTAATTCACATTCACCTGAACGTCCTCTTTATACGCTCCTAAACGGCACTATTTTCGGCTTTGTCGAACGATAATTTGACTACCGTCAGTATGCTAGACAAAATCACGGACAGCCGATTTTGAGAAAAGCTGGACATGCAGTCGTACAAGAATCAGTAAATGATATGTGAAGTCCCCCACACTACTATGAGGTGGACAAATAATAAGGGATAATTGTGTAAATAGAGTATATCCTCCTAAGTGCTGTATGTATAAATACCACTGTTAAGTTGTGCCAGCTGCAGCAATACCTAGTATATAACATAATAAATACCCAAAATATATGTGAAAGGGGTGGTATTGCGCAATCTGTCTGGAAAGTGTCAATCTGATAAATGAATCACATAATTGCATCATGTGAAAATATTAAAGTGATATTAGTGCATCAATTCATAAAGTCGACTATTGCATGAAAAGTGACTCAGTGCTGTAAACATATCAGATACATACAACAGTAAGCATTGATGAAACAAAAATATGTAAACCAGTGAATAGTGAAAAATCCGTTCTCGAATCTGTGCAAATACAGCAAATAATTCCCCAGTCTGTCTTGTTAGAACATTGTGTGAATGTCTAAAAACTGCTTATATCCATCAAGGCAAAAAGCATATGAAACAGTTCCACTTATTCCAACTTAAAGTGACTCAGTGCTGTTCAAGTGCTCAAAAAACGATAAGGTGCTAGAGCCAGTCTGGAGGGTCTTTCTGTACATCGCCAAAGGGGCTTCTGTGTGGGTGCTGACACCCGACACCCCCCCCCCCCCCGTGCTCCAAGAACTCTCACCTCAATGCCAACCAAAAAATGCCTCCAAATAGTCATCCGACTCCTACCATCGATTGCCTTCTCCTTTAAGAGCATCCCTCAGCCTTCTCCACTCTCCTCAGCGCGTCCTCAGCTGGGCTCCACTAATATCTGACACTCCGATATCCCCCTCATAGAAGTGGACAAAATAGATAGGCTCACAAACTGTATTGTAATTAAGCAAGGTACATTTATTGATTCACAAATGCCTACTTACATCAAAACACAATACAACAAGCATTCAGAGAAACATAGCGGCGTAATTCCGCCTCTCACTCTACTTCCGGTATGTCCTGTGCGTTCCGGCCACATCCTACGCATTACATCACGTCACATGACTTCCTCAAGGTAACCGGATTGGATGTTTCAGCTATCAATTTATATTGGTATACACAGAAGTAGCTCATCTGCCATTTTGTTGCAGCCTATATATATGAATATACACTGCAGCCATTTTGTCAGTGTCCAATTCTCCTCAAATGTATTGTATACACGCTGTGTCCAATCGTAAAAGGACAGCTAGAATCAGGGCCGTACATATCGTGTTACTGGGTAGTGGGAATCACTGAATATGCAAATCACCAATGATGAACTGAACAGCAAGGAATGTAAAGCCTGAAAGGCCAAAACATCGCCAGCAATAGATGATGTGGGCTGATGCATAAATCGCATTGTGTGTACGAGGCTTTACAGGAGGGAGAATGACAGCCTCCATCTGAGGCTTCTTACATGGTTACTGAATCAGAGTTTCCTGCTAGATGAAACTGGTACTGAGAAAATATTAAGACCACCATTACTGAATTATTTTATTGAAAAAGTTATTAGCCTGTTTGTTCCAATATTTTCTAAATCACTGACCTGGAACAAGCATGCAGATAAGTTCTGAATTTCCTCTTATCTAACTGCATGCATGCTGGCATCTATCCTTTTTTCTCCTTTGTCCTGATCTAATCCCCCCTTCTCTCACAGATGCATGCCTATCTATATCCAACATTTAGGCATTTAACTTCTTCATATCCGCGCTAAAGCTGAATGACGGCAACAGCGCGGATCTATTTTGCCGGGAGGCCGTCAATAGATGTCCTCCCGAGCATGCGCCGTTTGTGCTTCCCTGCGGGGATGCGCACCGCGCTCTCTGTGATCACAGAGTCTATAAGACTCGGCTGATCATAAATGGGCCGGCCCCTTACCACGTGATCAGCTGTCAGCCAATGATGGCTGATCACGTGATGTAAACAAAAGATCAGTGATCAGCAAAAGGGACATTACTTACAATCAACGTGATGTGTCTCTTGTGCTGCTGACTCCTGGTTTAGTTGGAAATTTCTGTCCTCTGATCCCACCCTAGCCCCACCACTGTGATCTGCCGGTGCAGCTGAGGGACCGGTCATATGCACTTATCAAGAGGTTCTATTAATGAAATGCGATCTACAAATGGAGAACGGGTGAACTTCATTCACAGTTTGCTTTTTTTTTTTTTGTGGAAGCTATAGTACAGCTTCTATGAACGGAGCAAAGGGTAGACATAATCAGCATTTCTGATGAGTGCAGATGACAAGTACCTTGTAGTGGGGAATTGAATAACAGAAGAGGGGTCAGCAGCAAAAAGGACACATCACACTGACTGTAAATAAGGCCCCTGTACAGATTCTTTTTTTATTTTTTGACTAAGGCCAGGTTCACGTATGAGCAGCCGCAGTTCACAGCATGGGGTCCAGTGCGTCTCTGTACACCAGTTCAGGTGTGATTCAGGTCCACATTTGTGCCTGAATTCACACCTGAACCAAACCCAAAGATGTACAGGACCCTTCTGCAATCTAGACCACGGCCACCCCGTGCCCGTGTGAACCAGCTCCACTGAAAGTCGGTCACACTAGCCTGTCATGCAAATTGGATGCATACAAAACCCACATCCAATCCCCATATATGTGAACCCGGCCTTAAAGTGTTACTAAACCCAGTAATCTGAAAATAGTTAATCTGCCCCCCCCACAGCTTATAAATCTTTTTACATTAAAATATTGCCACTATATACTTTTTTGGCTGATCTGTATACCACTGTCACATGATAAACTGTAGGGTCTGTCCAGTGCTGTGTGTTCAGGTAGGAGGAAATTTCCACTATAGCCTGTATACACGCGCACATGTGTGATGTCAATATCAGCTGACCTGGCTAGCTCTGAAAACAAGGAAATGTTCTCTCCAGAAATAGAGACTAAACTGAGCATGTGCAGTTTTACTACCCTTGCTGTGTATTATCTGGCCCTGCCAAGAGAGACCCTGCAGGAGGAGGAGAGGATCTGTCCATACAGGATCAAAGAGCCTTTTTACACAATGCAGAGGATTAACCACTTAAGTTCCACAGTGAGTATAACAAGCATGCTATTCTGCACACACAGACCAATTTTATTGTTGTGGATTTAGTAAAACTTTATAATAGGCTTTATGTGCACTTATGTGTGAGACGGGCAACCAACAGGTATTTTCAATAGGTCAAAAAAAGCAGCCATCATTTTATTCACTGTTGATTTCCTTTACAGGATATGTAAACTCAATCACTAATTTATAACATATTTCACATAATCTTTAACATATTAATGTAATTTCAAAAGCAACTTTCACATTCTTTTCTAATCTGTGGTTAACATTACAATACCTGAGCCTTGCATGAAGGTCCTTATTTAAAGGATAAGTTCACCTTTCGTAACAGGTTACATCCATATTCAGGGTATAACATATGTTAATGTTACAGACACAGCAGCCGCCGCACCCCTCCAATCCCCCATTTTGACAGTGGGGGGGGGGGGTTATCTTCTCCCCAAGCTCACTGTCACAATTTAAAAAAAACACAGCTGTGCAAGCCTCCACCACATCATTCATTCACCGAGTTTGGCTTGTAGTTCTCAGTGAACTACTAGGGCACTATTCACGGAGTAGTAATCAGTATGTAACTGCCTGCTCCTACGAGCAGGCAGCTTACACAGACTGTCTGCGAAAACCTTGCACTGCCCCCACGATATAATAAATGCAGTCTTTTTAACTGCAAAAAAAAAAAATGGTGAAGTTATCCTTTAAGCACTTTTCATTATAGGGGGACAATACTGTGGGGTTTATTTACTGAAGCTGGAGAGTGCAAAATCTCGTGCAGCTGTGCATGGTAGCCAATCGGCTTTTTAAAAAAACTTGGAAGCTGATTAGTTTTAGTTTCTACGCAGAGCTACACCAGATTTTGCACTCTCCAGCTTAAGTAAATCAACTCCTCTGTCCCTGTCTCCTAATTGTACTCCTGTGTTGTCACCCGATCACATAGGCTTCCAATATCTACCACAGTCTGTTTAAATGCACATTATGCAGGCATGGTCCACTATTGTCAGCATAAGGAAACCTACCCTGACATGTAGCCATCACTGGAATGTATGCATGAAGACAGGATGAGGGGGCTGCAGTAGAACAGCCACAAGCTGTAATACAGTATGGAAAAAAAGTGAAAGCAAGTATTTCCAAACAATGGTAATTTTCTGAAACTCAGTGCGTTAGCAAAGTAATGTTATTCGGTTAGGATTTACATCTACTTTAAATGTAAACTCTATTGCCTCCAGCAAGTGTTGCAAATCATCCTTCAACAAAGACTTCCACTGTGTCTTTTTAACTTGTGTTTGTATATTACAATAAACTAGTGGGAGTTCTGCATACATCATGTATATTTATGGGTGCTCCAGCAGTGCATGACTACATAAAGCATAAAAGATCTGTGATGGCCTAAGCTGCACAGCAGTGTTAGGAATTTTCCAGTCTTGGCAAAACTGCAAGTGACAGCATTCAATGTCCCAACCATTTGTATTGTCAGAGTATTATCCCACAGGAACAAAGCTAGCCATAAACAGTCTGAACTCATTGTTCAATGCAACTGCCGGGATCAGTCTCCAATGCCCTGTGGTATTACTATATGCAGAAGAGCAGAGAGGTTTTTGAAATATTAGCGCAGCATTTCTCAACCTTTTTTCCAACCACGGCATCCCATAAAAGTATGCAAGATCTTGATGTGAATGTACAATGTATATGTATGTAAAGCGCAGCGTAATTCGACGGCGCTATACAAGTACATGAAATAAATAAAAGATCTTAAGGTACCCCAGTTTAAAATGTAAATGTTACCTAGCGTCAATGGGAAGGTATTATCTACTAGACCAGCCTTTCTCAACCTTTTCAACAATGAGGAACCCTTGAAATAGTTCTCTGGTCTCTGGGAACCCCTGCTAAAAATTGAAAATCTACAAATCTTGATACATTAGTGTGATGGTCAATGGGAAGAATGCTCCTTACACTTGTGGTCATTGGGAAGAATTACCCCTTACAGATAGGTAAAAAGATCAATGGTATCATTGGGAATTTATCTGAGAGGTGGAGGAATCCTAGGGTTCAACGGATCCCTGGTTGAGAAACCCTGTACTAGATGTTAGTTAATCCCATACACTGCCAGATGCTTTTCAAGCAAGTTGATCTGTCCTTTTTTCCTATTGGCCTGTGTATGGAGACTTTCTTTTCCCTCTATGAAAACTTACTTTAAAAATATTCTCTATTTAACTGTAATGATCCCCATGGGCAGCCTTGCATCACTCCTTTCACTATGCCCACTAACACTGACCCTCACATTCATTCCTAACAGCACTCCCACCTTTCTTCTAACCCATCTGGCAGCCAATTATAGCTCTTCTCCTATCCTCTGCAGCAGGGAAGTTTCTTGGTGAATGTGTAGCGCTAGCAGCATACGGTGTGTACATCAGTTACTGAATGATGCCCACAGGCAAACTCAGGCAAGGTGCACACTACTGTGATGTGATTTTGACTCAATTTGCACTGCAACTTTGATTTTGTTTAGCATAGCCTATGGGGCCTAATCGCACAAAAGTAGCACAGAACCAGGCCGTAAACTGAAGTAACATTTCGTCACAATCTAACAAGCTCAAAAGCATAATAACTATAATTATTAGATGACCCTTATAGCAATCTAATTTTTTTTTTTTTTTTTTAGTTATGGATAAAACAGCAAGGGGTTAGTGCCCCTCTTGTGTTTTCATTTCCACCTGTATCCGTGCGAATACGATTTATTCTCAAGGAGGAATCTAAAAATCTGACTTGCCACCAGAACAGGAATGAAGAGGATTTTGATCAATAGGGTCAGCCACAACAAACTAAAAGGAGGCTTCACTTGTGAAGGAGGCCAGCAGGCATTTGTTAAGATGTTCCAGAATCCAAGATCCCTGATGCGCCAGACCAGTCTCGTGTTGGGAGGATCAGGTATGTCTCCGCTCTCCTTGCCCTAGAAAATAAAACAAGCAAATAAGCCGTGCAGCGCGGGCACGGCCAAAAAAAAATATTTTGCTGGAGATTTAGATGCTCGTGGTACTAGCATTAGTAAATACATAGGAAAGTGTGGCATATTTCCTTTTTATTTATTTTATATTTACATTTCCTCAGTTACTTCCTGGGCTTCCATACCTAGGCAAACAATGTCCTGCATTTCAGGAGGGAGGAGGAGCTTTTTTTTTTTAAGCTAAGCTCACCTTCCTATCTGCATGGTTGAGCTAATGGCAGATGAATTCCAGAAAGTAAATGCTGAATGAATAACCTGCCCTTACTCAAGATGGCCACAGCTAAAAGGGTAGGGGGTGTTTGTATTTTTTTTTTAACCACTTAAGGATTGGAAGGATTTCCTATATTAGGACCAGAGCACTTTTTGCAATTTGGCACTGCATCGCTTTAACTGACAATTGCGTGATCGTGAGACATTGTACCCAAACGAAATTGACGCCCTTTTTTCCCCATAGAGCTTTCTTTGGGTGGTATTTGATCCCCTCTGTCACTTCTGATCACCACTATTAACAAAAAAAAAAGTGACAGTATATATGCATTTTTTTTTTTAATTTTTGCTATAATACATATCCAAAATAAAAATATATATTAAAAAAAAAAAAAATAGTATTCATCGGTTTTGGCTGATTTATGTTCTTCCTCAGATTTGTGGTTAAAAAAACAAAACCCACAATTAGCGTTTATTGATTAGTTTGCGCAAAAAAGTTGCTGCGTTTACAAACCATGAAAATTAATTTATGGCGTTTTTACAAATTTTTTTTTTTTTTTTACTAGTAATGGCGGCGATCTGCGATTTTTATCGGGACTGATATTATGTCGGACATTTTTGACACTTTTTTGGGACCAATGACATTTATACAGTGATCAGAAATTTAAAAATCCACTAATTACTGTGTATGTGTCATTGGCAGTGAAGGGGTTAACCTGCATGGGCCGATCGAGGGGTTAACTGTGCTCCCTAGGCGTTTCTGAGGGGACTGGGCTGCCAGGGGCATAAGAGATCTAACTGATCCCAGTGACAGGGATCAGTAGAGCTCTCACATACTGCCTGATAGAGCAGGGAACCGCCGTGTTCGCGGTGGTTCCCCGTTTTTCTTCTCTGCCAGGTCATCTGTCAGACCCGCGACCACACTGCTGCAGAGTGCGGCGGGCACAAGAGCGTGCCGCCTGCTAGCCGCCGTTTATAAACGGCGATTCGCACTACAGCAGTAAATGTACGCGAGCCAGTCGGGAACCAGTTAAAGTGATTCTTCAGCAAAATAAAGCATGGAGACATGGATGGGGGCGTTTGCTTTGAACCTTAACTGGTTCCCGACCATCTCGCGTACAATTACTGTAGCAGAGTGGCGGTTTCACAAATCGGCGCTCTCGTGCCCACTGCACTCTGCCCGCGGCTCAGGTGGACCCGATCTCCGCAAGCAAGCCGCAATTGCTGGCCACAGCTGAAAAACGGGGAACCGCCGATGTAAACACGGCGGTTCCCCACGCTGTCAGGCAGCATGACAGATCTACTGATCCCTGTTCACTGGGATCAGTTAGATCTCTCATGCTCTTGCCCTGCCCCCTCAGTTATAACACGCCCAGGGGACACAGTTAACCCCTAGAGCGCCCACAGGTTAACCCCTTCGCTGCCAATGACATTTATACAGTAATCAGTGGACATTTAAATTTACGATCGCTCTATAAAATGCCAAAAATGTCCGACATGTCCACCCCAATATTGCAGCCGGATAAAAATCGCAGATTGCCGCCATTACCAGTAATAAAAAAAGGCAGAAATTAATTCTCATGGTTTATAAAAACGCAGCAACTTTTGCGTAAACCAAGCGCCGATTGCGATTTTTTTTTTTAACCAAAAATATGAGGAAGACTCAAAACTGATGAGTAAATGTATTTTTTTTGGATTTGTATTTTACCAAAAAGTAAGAAATATTTTTTTTTTTTTGCAAAATTGTCGCTCTTTTTGTTTATAGCAGCGATCAGAAATGACGCAGAGGTGATCAAATTACACCAAAAGAAAGCCATTTGTGGGGGAAAAAAAAGGATGCAGATTTTGTTTGGGTACAATGTCGCATGACCGCGGAATTGTCAGTTAAAGCGACGCAGTGCCGAATCTCAAAAAGTGCTCTGGTCCTACAGTGGGAAATTCCTCGGCTGAAGTGGCTAAAAATTAATTAAATAGCATATTTGGTTTGTGGCGCTCAGATGCAGTGTAGTTCCATTTTAAGTTATGAAGATAAGGGGGTTCAATGGTCCAGCAGAAAAGAGCTAAACAGGAATTTTGAAACAAAGACAGCATTGTTAGCCCATAACAGAAAGATTTCTGGCAGAATGAAAAATTATTGTTTAGTGCAAAACGTGAAAATGTGTATGTACTGAGTGTTTTCTCCCCAATTTTTTTACCATCTGAAAAACATACCTAATGATTTGATGTTTTATTGTGACATAAAAAGAATTCTTATACTCCCCATGCAACCCTTTTCTTCTTCATTAAGGGCACTTTCACACTGGGGAGGGGCGGTAACGGTAAAGCGCCGCATTTACCGATGTTATAGCACCGCTATGCAGTCGGGAGCAGGGCACTTTTAACCCCCCGTGTACAGCAGCTTCAGGAGTGCCGTCCAATGATAACAATGGAGGGGGCCGTGTAGGCGCGGTGTATAGACCGCTCAGCGCACTGATGACTGATGGCAGGACTTTTCTTCTCGTCTTGCAAGCGCATCGCCCTAGTGTGAAAGCACTCGGGCTTTCACACTTGGGAGAATGGTGGGGGGAGTTTTTCAGGTGCTATTTTTAGCATCGCAGCACCTGAAAAACGACCCAGTGTGAAATGGGTCTTAGGGTCACAGCAATTGATACGATCGTGCTATACTGCAGTCTACGGGAGGATTGGACACTGACGAAAAAAAGAGATAACGTAGGCTAAACCCAGGACAGCCCATCCTCTACTCGGCATTCCTAATTTGGAAGACAGTAACAAGGGCGTGAACAGAAACACAAAAGGAGTGGAACCTGTGAACTCGAAGAAAAGGATTTTATGGCAAATAAAAAATAAAAAAGGGATTTTATTAAAACATACCGTAAAATCCTTTTCTCCGAGAACACTGGCAGACGCAGCTCTTCGTGACATGTGGGGTTTATGCTTGTCCCACTAGGAGTTAACTAGGCAGGGAAAAGAACAGCTGGCCCCTCCCATGGGGCCGTCCTCTCTTCCCACATAAACCCTCAACATAGCATAGCTCAGCAGTTCGTACACAAGCCGTACATAGAACCGAGCACAGAGGAGTGGGTGCTGCGTCTGTCAGTGAACTCTGAGAAAAGGATTTTACGGTAAGTTAATAAAATCCCTTTTTCTCCTACGTTCACTGACAGACGCAGCTCTTCATGACATGTGGGGATGTCCCAAAGCTGTGTCAAAAAGAGGGGTGGGTAAACGATAACAACTGTACCCAACAGAACCTCTGAAGGAGGCGCCAACACGTCTACACTGCCGCCTGCAAAACTTTGCGGCCAAAAGCAGCATCCGAAGATGCTAGCACATCAACCTTATAAAACTTAGTGAAAGTGTGTACCGTGGCCCAAGTGGCCGCCTTGTACACCTGTGACACCGAGGCCTGGTGTCTGAAAGCCCAGGAAGTACTAACAGCCCGGGTAGAATGCGTCGTGACCAGAAAAGAGGGAACTTTGCCCCGAACAGAATATGCGTGGGTCACGGATTGTCTAATCCAACGAGAAATAGTAGCCGACAAGGCCGCCAAACCTTTGCGCAGACCCTCTGTCAGCACAAACAAGGCATCAGCCTTCCGAAAAGCTGTAGCAGCTAAATACACTCGTAAGGCCCTCACTACGTCCAAGGTATGCAACTCAATTTCTTTTGGGTTCGATGGACGAGGGCACAATGAAGGAAGAACAATATCTTCATTAATGTGAAAAGAAGAAACCACCTTCAGAAGGAAGGAGAGGGTCGCAAGACCGCCTTGTCCTTATGCAGGACCAGGTAGTGAGACTTGCACGATAGTGCTGCCAATTCAGACACCCGTCTGGCGGAAGTGATCACTACCAAAAAAGCCACCTTCTGCGACAGCAGTTGTAAAGAAATCTCCCTGATATTTTCATTGGGGCGGTTTCTGAAGTACAGAAAGCACCAAATTCAGATCCCACGGGCCATCGGCGCCTACACCCGAGGCGCCACGTCGCACACCTTGTACAAAGGTACGAATCAACAAGTGCGAAGCCAAAGGTCTCTACATAAGAGCGAGGGTTATAACCCTCCGCCTCGCACCAAGCTATTTAAGCCTTCCAGGTGTGGTGGTAAATCTTGCGAGAAGTACACTTGCGAGCGTTCAACAAGGTAGGGATCATGAAGTCAGCGACTCCCCTGTCTCTTAGCACCTGGAACTCAATAGCCAGGCCGTCAAAGCCAGCGAGGGTAAAGCAGGGTGCAAGATGGGCCCCTGAGACAGAAGATCGCAGCGGGAGCCGCCAGGGGGCGTCTGCCACCATTTGCACCACACGTTGGCGTACCACGTGCGCCGAGGCCAATCTGGAGCCACCAGGATTATTGGTATTCCCACCGCCACTATCCTGCAAATCAATCACGGTAAAAGTTTTATCGGAGGGAAGGTGTACAGAAGGCGGTAGCTGCCCCAGGATCCCGCCTCGGCCTGAAAGACTGGCATCCGTGGTGATGATCACCCACTGAAAGGGCAGGAACGACTTCCCCTGAATCAACGCCGAGTCCCGAAGCCACCAGGTCAGAGACGCCCTGGTCTGGGAGCTCACACGGATCAGACCGAGGGGACCTGTCCCACCGAGCCAGGATTGCTCGCTGAAGGAGACGAATGTGACTCTGGGCGTATGGTATTGCCTCGAAAGTAGAGACCATGAGCCCCAGCACCCGCATACAGAATCGTAATGAAGGCCTTCTGTGCGACAGGAGGTTTCGCACTGCCGACTGCAGTGACAGCAACTTGGCTAAAGGAAAACCTTCACCTGCTCTGTGTCCAGAATCAGGCCCAGATACTCCAGGCGAAGGGATGGAGACACCGTCGACTTCTGCAGGTTGAGCAACCAGCCGAAGTCCTGCAGTTAGGTCATTGTGATTCTCACATTCTCTTCCAGAGCCAAGGCGGACTCCGCTCGCAGGAGCAAGTCGTCTAGGTAGGCTACTACCGCAATGCCTCTGTCGCAGCAACGCCAATACCGGAGCTACCAGGGGACTGAGGCTAGACCGAAAGGGAGTGCCACAAATTGATAATGGAGGTCTCCCACTGCAAAGCGAAGGAAACGCTGATGCCGTGGACAAATAGGTACATGGAGGTACGCATCCCTGCGGAAGCCCCAAGTTCGATGGGAAGAACCTGTCTGGGGTAGAGTGTTGAACTCTATCCTGTACCCGGTGGACACCACTTCCCGGACCCAACGGTCGGGAATGTGAGCCAGCCACCTGTCTGCGAACCCCAGAAGACGTCCCCCCACCCGAAACCCGGGTGGGGGCAACCCATCAGGCTGAGGAGGGCTTGTCCTCCGCCTTTTTGGTTTTGCGCTGCCACTGCCGTTTCCCGGCCCGTGCAGCGACCTTACCGGGACGGGTCCCTTTACCTGCTGCACCCGGGGTGCGAAAAAACCTCTTCTGACCCGATGTAGGGGCCCCCTGTCTACGGCGAAACTCACGCCTCCGGGGCTCTGGGAGGAAGGTGCTCTTACCTCCTGTGAAATCCTTAATGAACGAATAGACGTCCACCCTGAAAGGGAAGGTCTGCGAGACCTTGTTTGGAAGCATGGTCACCGGACCAAGAACGCAACCAAAGTACCCATCTGAGGATAATGGCAAGGACCGCTATTCTGGATAACAGGCAGTAAATCAACGGCCGCATCACAAAGGTACTTGAAACCTTGAAGCAAAAAATCAGCCCTCTGCGGCGCATCCATCAAGCGGCCACAGTCCAGATCATTCTGGAGCTCCGCCATACGCTCAGACAGATATTGTGCCGCCATGGTGGACGCCAGGGCTGGCCGCAGAGCAGAACCTGCCACCAGGAATAGCGACTTTAACAGTGCCTCTGTCAGCGGGGTCCTTTATGGAGCCCCTTCCAGAGGAATGGTCGTCGCCTTATTAAGGCGAGCTATCGGCGGGTCCACCACAGGCGACTCCCACTTTTTCAAAAAGCTTTCCTCAAAGGGATAGCGAGCAGCGAATCATTTGGACAGCGAAAAAGAATGCTGCGGACGCTGCCATTCACGATAAATAAAGTGATCAAAGAATTGATCATAGGGATAAGCCTTGGGGGCCCTAGGGGGCCTGGAGGACCCACACATACGCAGAAGTCTGCAATTCGCCATCCGGGCTCAATCACAGCGTAGTGCGAATTGCAGCGATAATCTCGGAAACCAGCGCTTTTTCACGCTCAGCCGCAGCCCCCTGATCCTCTTCTCCGTCCGAGGGACCCAGTTCCCCATCAGATAGGTCCACTGGGGTCCCTGTGACCCCAGAGGCCACTTCCGGATCAGAATCCTCCCCTGAAGAGCAAGGAGGAGGGGGACGCTTCTTGGGGGCCTGTTGGGCGACATCCGCCCGAGGGAGAAATTCACTAAAGACCGCCCGCAGCTGGTCCAAAAAAGCCCCTTGCGCAGATTGCGCTGCCGCTGATTGCTCCTCAGCAGGTTCAGCAGTATAGTCTTCCATCGTTCTCCCCTCAAATCACCCTTAACACACAGGTGTACAGGCGGTCCCCTAGTTACCAACATCCAAACGACTCCTACTTACAAACGGAGGGAGACAACAGGAAGTGAGAGGAAATCTACCCCAGGAAGGGAAATTCACTCCTGTAAGTTTTTATGGGAAAAAGGCAACAGAGGGAGGCAAACATTCATCCTCAGCAAACCTACAACCATTGATCCCCTGGCGGACATGTGGACACACAATTCCCACTAAACTCCCCTCTTGCTACCTTCTGATATGACGACTTGGACGACTCCTCGTTAGTCGCCGTCGCGTTAGACGCGTTCCCCGAAAAAACCTGGTCGACGCCCGCCAGAAATCACTTAAAGAGGGAGCCCGCCTACAGCGGGTTGTCCGGGGGTTCTTCGCAGGGGGAGGAGGAACGAGAAGTCCCCTCCTAAGACTAGGCCTTCACCGGAG
>BLSH010395942.1:927724-938400 GCA_018402905.1 Glandirana rugosa
GGCCGTTCCACCTGAGGGGTAGGATTCACCTGCAATATAATGCAGGAGAACAAAAGCGGCGAAACGCCCGGGAGTCCCCGGGCGTAGCGCCGCTAGCCCCTGGCCGGCACAGGGAGCCTACCGTGATCGGGGTCGGGCATTGTCCGAGGGACAAGCCCGCCCCCCGATCGCCGCGCGCCCCCTGGGGCGCGCGCGAGCGGCGTGCACGCCGCTCAGCCGCCATTGATGTCAGTGACCGGCTGTGATAGGACACAGCCGGTCACGCGGTAAAGAGCCAATTTTATTGGCTCTTTACCCCGATCACGGAAGGCCGGGGTCCCGAGGGACACGGCCGGTCCCCGATCGCCGCGATGCGGGCCCCTGAGGGCCCGCAAAGCGGCGAAAACAAGAGGACGTAATATAACGTCCACTTAGGATGGGGAGTCCACCTTGCCGGCGTATTTTTACAATACGCCGGTAAGGAAGTGGTTAAATACTGTGCCCAGAGCAGTACAGTGTCACCATAGTGACCACTGTGGAGGATATCAATATTTTTTTATTTTTTTTTTTAAACACCAATTGCTTATAATAGTGATAACGGCTATAAGAAAATTTTTTACGAATCACATCCATTTATTGTCTAGTATTGTGAAGCTGTGATTGGCCCTGTCTGTAGCATGTAATCACTGACTAATGACATAGATTAACACAATAGTACACAATGGCTATAAATGAGTCATTCGTTGTGTACAACTGGCATGTGAACAGTTGTGATTAGTCACAGTGATCATCACATGGTACAAGTAACAGCCCAGTACTCGGATTTGTCATCCAGAGACGGATCGCACGATCCTGGGAAAATATATGACATTCACCCAGGATGGCTGCACTCCCACTCAGGTGTCACTGTACTATAGGCCAGACAGGAAGCTGTTAAATTGTATGTATAGGGCACATTCATTAACTGTACTTACTGCTCCAGTGTATACAGTTGTGCTCATAAGTTTACATACCCTGGCTGAATTTATGATTTCTTGGCCATTTTTCAGAGAATATGAACAAACATTTCTTTCACTCATGGTTAGTGTTTGGCTGAAGCCATTTATTATCAAATCAACCGTGTTTACTCTTTTAAATCATAATGACAACAGAAACTACCCAAATGACCCTGATCAAAAGTTTACATACCCTGATGAATTTTGGCCTGATAACATGCACACAAGTTGCCATAAAGGGGTTTAAATGGCTATTAAAAGGTAACCATCCCCACCTGTGATCCATTTGCTTGTAGTTAGTGTGTGTGTGTGTGTGTGTGTGTGTGTGTGTGTGTGTGTGTGTGTGTGTGTGTGTGTGTGTGTGTGTGTGTATATAAAAGGTCAATGAGTTTCTGGACTTCTGACGGAGCCTTGCATCTTTCATCCAGTGCTGCACTGACGTTTATGGATTCTGAGTCATGGGGAAAGCAAAAGAATTGTCAAAGGATCTGTGGGAAAAGGTAGTTGAACTGTATAAAACAGGAAAGGGATCTAAAGAGATTTCCAAAGAATTGAGAATGCCAATCAGCAGTGTTCAAACTCTAATCAAGAAGTAGAAAATGAGGGGTTCTGTAGAAACCAAACCATGATCAGGTAGACCAACTAAAATTTCAGCCACATCTCCCAGGAAAATTGTTCGGGATGCAAAGAAAACCCCACAAATAATTTCAGGTGAAATACAAGACTCTGAAAACATGTGGTGTGGCTTTTTCAAGATACACAATAAGGAGGCACTTGAAGAAAAATAGGCTGCATGGTCGAGTCGCCAGAAGAAAGCCATTAATATACACAAATGTCAAAGTATCCCGCTTACAATACGCCAAACAGGACAGAGACAAGCAAAAATTTAGCTTTTTGTACACAACCAAATGCTACAACAAGGCCTGTGAAACACAGAGGTGGATCACTGATGTTTTGGGGATGTCTGAGCTACAAAGGCACAGGAAATTTGGTCAAAATTGATGGTAAGATTAATGCAGTATGTTATCCAAAAATACTGGAGGAACATTTGCATTCATCAGTCAGGAAGCTGCGCATGGGTCGACCCGTCATTGGCTACAGCAGAATAAAGTGAAGGTTCTGGAGTGGCCATCTCAGTCTCCTGACCTTATGATCATTGAGCCACTTTGGGGAGATCTTAAACATGCAGTTCATGCAAGACATTCCAAAAATTTCCAGGAACTGGAGGCTTTTTGCCAAGGGGAATGGGCAGCTTTATCATCTGAGAAGATAAAGAGCCTCATCCACAAATGACTTCAAGCTGTCATTGATGTTAAAAGGGGGCATTACACAGTATTAAGAACTGGGGTATGTAAACTTTTGATCAGGGTAATTTGGGTAGTTTTTGTTGTTATGATTTAAAAAGAGTAAACACAGTTGACTGATAATAAATGGTTTCAGCCAAATACTAACCATGAGTGAAATAAAAGTTTTTGTGTTATTCATGTTCTCTGAAAAATGGCCAAGAAATCATAAATTCTGCCAGGGTGTGTAAACTTATGAGCATATTTTAGTATACCTTTTGACAGAATTGTTAAGGGTTAAAGCATCAGTTTCATTACAGTATATACACAGGGCAAGGGCAGGCGGAATATTTTTACAGTGAAAACTGTTAAAAGGACAGAAAGCAATTGAAAATCAAATGTTTTAGAGTGGTTACCAGAACAAGTTAGGAAAAATTGGAACACCTGTTCTAGTGAGAGCTGTACAAGGGAGGATTTGCCTCAGTTCCAAGAGATTTCTACTTTGTCTACTTTGACAAGAAATACATTTTAAGCAAGAGGAAACCGGAACAAGTGGCTTGCAGCATATCATAACGTTATTAAACACAGTTTAGAGGAACATTTAACAAGATAATGCAGTTCTATACACAAAGTGTGAGAAGCCTGGTAAATCTGGATGCAATGTACAAATCGAATCAGTCTATTAAAAAAAATACATTTTGTTAGCTGCTCAGGTAATAAGCCTCAGATATCCGAATACCTGTTCAGTCTAGGGGGCATGGAACAGAGAATTACTTGCCTTATTAGAGGATTGGTCTGACAAAGCTGCTCCTCTTCACCAGTTGTTTTCTGCTGCTTCTTTGCTGATGTCATCATGCTGAGTGTGAAGTTGAAGGGCCACATCTAGGAAGCGAGGAATAAGGCAAGTATTCCAATCTTTAAGCAGAGCTCCACCCAAAAGGGTAAGTTCTGCTTGTTTGCAACCCCCCCCCCCCAAATGCCACATTTGGCACACTTTTTGGGGGGGGGGGGGGGGGGGTGGGGGGTGGTAGTATGTACCTGGTTTTAAGGTTTTAACAGCCCCCTCTTTTCCCCTGCAGTCTTCTGGGACACATCACAGGTCCCCCTACTACCATGGGATGATTCACAAGGCGCAGCGTGCTTCATGCATGTGCAGCAGGAAACTGTGAAGCAGCGAGGTTTCGCTTCCTGTTTCCCTTACGTACTATGCCGGAGTCTGAACCAGAACCCGATTGAAGAAACGGTTTGGGCGAGGAAAAACGCTGGATCCCTGGACAGGTAAGTGTCCTTATATTAAAAGTCACCAGCTACAGTATTTGTAAATGCAGACTTAATTTTTTTTGGGGGGGGGGAGCCTGGAGCTCCAATTTAATCACTCTAAACCACCATTAGAGCCTTGCTATTAGAGGAAAGGGGGGTAGCTAGTGGCTTGTGTCAATGTCATCAGTTTAGGAGGCTTCGGAGAGTATTCAGAATAGACAGGAGCAGCTGACTAGCAATTGTAGACCTGTGCTGCATATGAACTGCTTCAAATGGTATTTGAATTCTTTGAAACTAGTATAGGGGAAACCCAGCTAAAGCAACCAAACGTCTGTCCACACAGACCCTAGTGGAATTTTAGAGGTTTGCTTTAACAGTAAACAAGGGTCGCTTGGGGTTTCACAGTCATGTTGTGAAATAAAACGGACAACACTGTCTTCTCAAACAGTTTAATAGCAAACAAACAAAGGAAGGTACCACACTGTTGTATACAAAATGACTTCTAGTCAGAACTGTGTATGTTGGTGTAATGTTTGTGCACAATTAAAACATCAGTAAATATCGGGAGAAAGGGGAGGGGTTGAAATTAAATTTTACAAAGGGTTAATTCATTTAACACGGACACACTGGTTTCAAACTTAAACAGAAATTCATTTTAATCCACAAACTCAGCGATCAGCTATGCAGTAGTGGTTACCTTTTTTATCTTCTTAAACCATTAAAGAAAATTCATATTTTCTACATTTTACAACACAATATCACACAGAAACAAAAAAACAAACAAAAAAACCTAAATTTTTGCTTTGCAAATCAGAAAAACAAAACAAAAAACTTAATTCAAGACAATTAAGAAAAGCATCTGTGAGGAAGGGATAGTGGAGATTTCATGAGTCCTGTTACGGCAGCACAGAAGGACATCTTGGTCATATAGTGGCAACATATTTTTTTTCGACTTCACATTGTGAAATAAATCACTTTACATTGTTTTCTAGTAGAAAAAAGGCAAAAAACTGTACAAAATCCTAGTGTTAACTACAATCAGTTTGTACCAATAAAAAAGCCCACAGGTTTGTCTCCAAAAGATTTTTTTTTCTTTTTTTTTCCATTTTTTGCAACTTTATATAGAATTATTCACAAAAAGCAGGCAGATATTAGGAAGGCAGAGGTAACATTATGACAATGCATAAAATCACCACAGAACTTTGTTGTTTTTAAAAGTAGTCAGAAGAAAGCCTTTTTTTTGGCATTTATTTAGATCCAGAGATTATACTTCTCAGGTGTTTTGATTCTGTAGTAAGCACTTCACCAATGAGAAAGGTTGTGAGGAAGAGAAGGAGCTATGACCTTCTGTGTCGGCTTATGCATTGTGAGCAGCCTTGCGCAGAGTTGTGTGTTAGACTGGACTGGTGCCAATTCCTGCCTCATAGAATAAAATAAAGTAAACATGAGAGCTTGAAGCGAAGCTCAAGGGCACAAACCAAAATTGGGTTATACCCTGTGGACATAGAAGCACCAAAGGGATTCTGGTTTACCAAAGTACTGCTCCTCGCGAGATGGCATGACTGAACTAGTTTCACAGAATGCTTTGAGGATAGTGACAACACCTGACTCGGGGCTGTAGCAGAAACTGGGAGTAGCCATTGGAAACTCACATGGCTACGTTTATAAAGTGTCTGAAAGTGATGGGAAATTTACCTTGGCAACTATATTCCAAATGTTTCAGCACATATCAGAAAACTTTGGATGCTCCGGTGAGGTTTCTACACCCAAGTTCTCAGCTTTGCCCACCGCCAAAATATTTTCTTTTAGCTTTCAGAGAATTCTGCAAGCATGAGTGAAATTATACCTGCTGAAGCAGCAAAATAAACATTGTGTTGTGGGTAAGAGTTGGGAACTATGGGGTTACCTCACCTTAAGAAACACAAGCAGCCAGTGGGGTGGGTTCTGCCCAACAAAGTCCACTCAAAACCGAAATAGTGGTTTTGTATGAACCGACTCAATATCAGTGTGGATTAAGCAGATCACATTACAACAGAGTTTTTTTTTTTTTTTATATCCTCTTACTGCTCTTTAGAGGATGAGGATGGTGGACTATGTATGAAAAATGGAGTACTGAATTAGTTGCCGCCCATAACCCATAAGATTCTTCCTGCTGTAAGGCAACAGACTATTTCTTCTCCACTTTTTGCACACAAGGCCTTTAGTCAGCCCTCACTAAATATACAACAGCCTGTAAGTCAAGCTCTTCTAAGGTAACCATCATACTGGGGCTTCTGGAAGACCTCTGAAGGTCAACAGTTAATCATTATGGTGCCAACCAACCAAAACATGCTGTGCTGTTATACAGCACAGCTACCCTGCATGTCGGGGCAGGAATCTCCAGTGCAGCCTGAACACACAAGCCCAGATAACTTATAACTGCACATCTAGTCAACACACACACACACAAAAAATTAATTAAAAAGGACAACGCTAAACAGTTTTGTTTAAAATGATGTTTACAGCCCCGCTTTGTACTTTTTAACCTCTAAAACACAAAATCTATTGGCTCAGTAACTGTCCCTAGGAGGGGCATACTGCGTATATTAAACTGAGCATAGATGATTAACAGAAATGTACAGGACAAGGCAAAGTAGTTCTTTTTTGGCACAGTTTAAAGAGAAAACAAAAGCGGTCACATTTTGCTATATAGAATAAGTAGAGCATCCCCAAAAGAAAAAAAAAATTTAGTAGGCAGATAGAGGCATAGGTTCTGGTATGCTCGCAGGTGCTGTAAAGGGGGCACAGAATACAAAGTTACCACACTCCATATCGTAATAAAAAAAAAAAAAAGAGAAAGCTTTTTTGTATCTGTAAACAGCAAAATGTGACTCTTTTGGAGAGATTCCAATTAGGTACAAGGTTTGGTTAAAAAATAAAATAACACAAAGAAGCCCCCTAAGCTCAAGTAGAGAGGACATACAGATTGAATTTTGGTTGGTACAAACAAACAAAAAAAATAAAAGACGAATATTAAACAGTGTGCCAGTTAGGCCTGCTCAAAAGATTATTAGGTACAAAGTATCATCCCAAAATTAAGTGGTTATTTTATGAATTTCTAGAAAAATAGATTTATATATAATTTTTTTAATAATCAAATGCAAGTTTTGTTTTTTTTTTTTTTTAAATATTGTGTCCCTCTTCGCAGTCTTTGAAGCAAAGCCAATTTGGCAACACGCAAGAAAAAACATACAAAGAGAAAAAAAAAAAAACCACAACATGGTAAAATATACACATTAGCATCAAAAAAAAGGTCAACACAAGTTCAGAGGTGAGAGTTCAAGCATCAAAGAAGCTGAAGAAACAAGGATTTGGACGATGTACTTGAACGCCACACCGACATGCTTTAGAGGCACAATGATGGACAAATGGCAGGAAGGGATCTAGAAAACAAAAACAAACCAGAGAAACAGGGAGAAGCACTGAGTTACACAACGCAATACATCAAATCACAGAGAAAAAAACAAACAAAAACAAAAAAATAAAAAGACACAGCTAGACACAATGGCCTAGCTCAATACAGACATGCAGAGATACCGAGGACCAAGGTTACTAGCATGGTGGATCTCGGTATCTTGAAGGGAAACAACATGATGTGACACGTATGTACACACGACTGTGATAGGATCTGGGAGGGACACAACACCCAACAGACATAAATTAGAGACTAGAATCACCATGCAAAAGGGATCCCAACAGAAAAAAGTTAGCCCAGCAACCCACACGTACACAAACGGGACAGGAGCGGCGGTGTAAAGACCGACGAAAACCCAAACCACTCCATGTAAACACTGGGTTTTTTTTTTTGTTTTGTTTTATGATTACATTTACTAGCACCTCCGAAACAATGGTGACATCTAGGCTCTATGAATGGCACAAACAGTTTCTGAAAGCTGAGATGACTTTAAATTGTAACCCCCATTTTATAGAACACCTCTTTGCAGGAAGTCCCACAAAGTTCATAATTGACTAAGTAAAGGATAAAAATTCCCATTTTCAAGGAGTAGTTACTAATGTATAGCAAAAAACAAATGTTATGTTGCAACTTCTGAAACGGTCAGATATTGTTTGTTGCTCCAGCTGCAGGTTTCTTTTGCTTCCAATCAAACTGTTTTTGGAAAAGGGTGCAGGATATTCCTTAACAAGCATTTCCGGGGGACAAAAAGATAGAATTGTGCTTTTCCTTTCCAGTTTGTGATTGGCTGACTCGAAAAAAACGCTACAGACAAGTGAGAGGTAACTAGGACACTTAATCACAAAGTGTGCAAAAGTTCTTTCGTGGAAGCTTGCCGGGCAACAGACTGCACTCTTTAAAAGCCAACTTAACAGGAAGCAAGAGAAATTAGCAAATGTCTTAAAAGACCATTTGACTCTGCTCTTCAGACTTCTTCTACATATCAGGCTTGCATCTTTCCGCAATCAAGCTTAGCGCTGACTGAAGCAGGAGAAAAAAAAAAATCTGCTGAACCTCTTAAGTTAACAAGTGTCACTAGTTTGTTGCAAGCAGATCTAAAACCTGTTTATTTGCATTCTTGTAATTTCATAGGTGTAAGGAAACTAAAATTTTCCCTGCAACCTCAGGGACTTCAATGCCAATGGAGACAGTACTGCAAATAGGAACATTGAGATACTGAATTGCTCTTGGTTCTAGCAAATGGATAAAGTTGGTGAAAACCAACACTAGTGCAAACTTAAAACACGGACAACACTTCTTGGAAAACTCCATGCCATCCTACTTTGTTCTTTATTTTCTACCTCTAAAAATCATTGTTATGGCTATAAGTTACAGCAATTTTCCAACATTGCCAAGACAATTAGGACACCTAGACATCAAGCTAAAGGAATGTGAACATTGAGTAAACCACCCAGAAATTTAATGTGACTGCTTACAATGATTGGGTCACCAACACATGGATAATATTTAGCTATAAGGGTTTAAAACGGCTAGATCTGCCCATCTTAAAATGTCTACACATCAGCACATTTAAATAGGGACACATCCAAAAAGCAATTTGTTAAATACCTCACAGCACATATGTAAAACATGGGGCTTTATCAGTAAACATTTAGCCTTAGACAGTCGCTGACACTTACAGCTGGTTAAGGAGCACCCTGTATATGTGGCTTCAGATACAAGGTGCTGTGTGCAGGCAGCCCTATTCATTTCTATTGGGATGCATCTGACAGCCATGCAGGTGTGGGTAAATGGCACCAAATGCACACAGTCTGCTGTGTCCATGCAGCCACTGTATCCCCAAAAACAGCAAGCAGCTGCTGACATAAATGGGCTGCCCTGCACACCTGGTGGCTGAAGCCGCATAAACAAGGCACCCATTCACAGGGTAAAGGTGTCAGCACCCATCTGAATGAGGCCTTGCCAGCGCAGAACATGCTGCATATAGCATTATTAACTACATCACACAGGATAAAAATGCCTTTTCAAACTGAAATGCTCACTTGCCAACTATGAGCAGATCTTCCACAAATTAGTCCAAGAACATAGGCATGCGTCTTCTTGAAAACCGGCATTAAAAACTATTCTGTGGGAACAAGTCCTTTCGCTTAGGGTTGGAAATAGGAATTTCCAGGTGTGAAAACTACAAAACACCACCAGCAGCAAGGATTAATAAAGGAGGGGATGGCGCAGTCATCAATAGGACCAGTCAAGCACTGTGTTATGGTGTGAATAGGGGCCCTTACAGTATGGAGCGTAATGATGGTTCTGCCTGTTTCACCTCTATGTAAGAAAGAATCCGTTCATGCCTCAGATGCAGGCAGTTTCATTAGTACACACTGAACTGGACTCACAAGCAAGGGATGGACGTGGACCCCATTACGGTACCCACCACTCCTTCTAACCCTTTAACAAAAAAAAAAAAAAAACAATCTGTTATATAGGCAGAAGTTCTGAAAAAGCAGAGTTCAGTAGCCTGCAGGCAAGTTGTAAGCTGAGGTGAAGAATTTCAATACTGACAAATCAGGAGGAGATTTCTTTTCACATTTATAACCCAGACTCTTCGGCTGGGCAGGTTTTTTTTTTTGTCCATCCCCACACACTGTAAGATGCCTTATAAACATGATGCAGAGTTACTTTGTATAAAACATAAAATAAAATCACCGTCTTTCCAAATTCTACAAAATCTCTTCCCAGTGAAATAATTTAGGCAATAAATATTGCTCACTCATCCGAGCTGTATAAAACCTCTATAAAAATATAGAAATGTCATTCTAACAGGCTTGTTTTCCTTCAATCATCTTTTTTTTTTTTTCAGTTTGATTTTTTTTTTTTTATACACTTGTATAAAAGATCATATCAGGAGCCTGGAAGCCTCAATACGTTTCACATTATACCAAATCAAAAACTTTGAAAACACTTTTTTTTTTCTCTGAGTATACAATATTCAAGTTTTAGCAGTTCTTCAGCACGTATGTCACGATACATGTATGTAGGTATGCACAGAAGAGTACATACACACACAGGCACATGAAATACTCTATTCTACACGCAACACCAGACACCAGTCCGTGAACTCTTGAGAGAACCCTTTTCATATGTCAATGCCATGCCCACTTGCCATGTAGAGTGGTAAAGTTACCAGTAAACATTTTTAAGTCTGGTGAGAGACCAGATTGATTGTTCTAGAAGGTTTTAAAAAAGTATACATATTGTGCTTATGGTCGCCAGAATTGCTATTTAAAATTGAGCATGTACAGAAAACAGATATGATTAAAGTGTTACTAAACCCACAACAGTAAAATCAGTCTGTATATGCAGCATAGCATGCTCGTTATACTCACTGTGGAACTTAAGGGGTTAATACTCAGCATTGTGTAAAAAGCGCTTTTATCCTGTATACATACTTTCTCTCCTGCAGCATTTATCTGTACAAGTTTATAGAATACACAGCAGGATTGAAAAGCTGCACGTGCTCAGTTTGATCTCTTATGCTGGAGATTACATTTCCTGTTTCAGTTGAACTGTTCAGGTCCCATTATACGGACATCACACATGTGGGCGTGTATAGAGGCTGTAATGGAAATCTCCTCCTACCTGAACACACAGCTCTGGAAATACTGTGCAATTTATAACGTAACCATGGGGGGGGGGGGGGGGGGGGGG
>BLSH010395942.1:939678-950165 GCA_018402905.1 Glandirana rugosa
AAAAAAAAAAAAAAAAAAAAAAAAAAAAAAAAACGAAGTATACCTTCTTGCCGAGCATGATGAACAAAGTTCACAAAACAAAACCTCAAATCCACGGTATAGTCACTAAAAAAAAAAAAAAAAAAAAAAAAAATATAAAAAAAAAAAAAAAAAAAAAAAAAAAAAAAAATCACAACAAAACGTTGTACCCAGAGTCATTTAGGAGGGAAAGAGGCTTCTGGCTTTTAGTACATGGAGATGCTTCGGGGCTGCTGAGAGAGACAGCAGAGTCTGTATGTTCTCACTAAGTGCTCTCCTCAAGCCATAAATCCTGGTTTGGCCTTTCCATCCCACACTTACCAGAACATCCTTCTCGCTCACTTCCCAGGGCAGTACAGTTCAGTATGGTTTGCTGTCGTTCTTGGAGCGTTTAAGCTGGACCTTCAGACGTTTCATTCCGATTTGAAAGCCATTCATGGACTGGATAGCAGCCTGAGCGGAAACTGGATTGTCATAACTCACGAAACCTGCCACACACAAGCATGTTGGTTATTCTAAAAGGCAAATACGCCTAAATGGCAAAATTTAGGCGCTTATATATCGAAAAAAAAAACATTTCCAATACATACAATCTGAATAAAAAAAAAAAAGTTGCTTAGATTAGTAACATATAATATAAATAGCCTGTGTATTGCTGTAGATTACCTTTTGTTAAATTAAATTTAAAAAGTATGCACAGTTTATGTACTACTAAAAACATAACAAGGGTATTCAGCTACAGCCAGCAAAAGTCCTCATTTCCCTTGAAAGATGGAAGCCTGATTCGTTGCCACGGGCAAAAGCGTCACTTGTGGTCCAGTATGTGTGTGCTTATAAATGAAAAGAATAAATGTGTATGCATAGCAAATAAAGTAAAGAATGTTTATCTTAAAAGTTACACTCTAGTTAAACTGATTAAACCTTAAAAAGAAGTTTGTAAATTCAACATTCATATTCCTGATATGTGCCTGCTGTACCATGTTCATGCATGAAAAATTATGTTCTCTTTGAATGGCTTCCTTTGAATGAAATTCCTGGTGTTCTTGCCAATCCCTCTGCTTTCCTATTAAAAACTGACTACACTAAGCAGGAGAGCACCGTGGTCAGTTCTCTAGCCGTGCTGGGAACTCACTGTGCTCTCTAATGACAATGACCTTAAGATCACAAACAAATCGGCAGCACCGCTGTTTCTGGTGTCTGCCTCACTTCCCGGACCAATGTGATGATGTCATAGGCTTATAGAAGAACTTTGTTAAACTCGTCAGGGACCGCTTAAAAATGATGCGGCTCCAGCCTCAACTTGATGATTGAATTTGACTACCAATCACCATTTTACAATCTGCTCCATGTACAATGTCCTCTGTACCCCATGTAACTCTGGCCGCCTGGGTACATGGAGCAGAATGTAGAATGGTTGTTGGTGTCCCAATGAAATTGAGTCTGAGCCACAGAGATCACATCTAGTTGCTGGTTGCCAAGAGGTCCATGACAATTTAATAAAATTATTCTATAAGCTGGTGATATCACACTGGTGGAGTAAGCAAGGCAGAGACTAGGAAGAGCGGTGCTGTAGTTTGTATGTGATCTTAAGGGGTGAGTACTAAGGCTGTCATTTTGACATGCACTGGATTGAGTGTACATTACAATGAGTTTATTTTATGCTTTAACCACTTAAGGATCGCTCCACATCACATACTGCGGCCCTTAAGCGAAAAATCACATACCTGTACATGATTTGTTTCATCGGCTCTGGGGCATGCACGCCCCCCGAGCCTTGCTCCCACTGTGATTGGAAATAGCGGGAGCCAATCAGCGGGTCCAGTGGCCGCCCGCAATTGTTTGCTGGAGAGACAGAACAGTCGTCTGCCTATGTAAAAAAGGCAAACCGTCCTTCTGTCAGGAAGAGAGATCTGTGATTCCTGCTAATCAGGAACACCAACGTCTCTCTTCCTCAAGTCAGTCCATCCCCCACACAGTAAGAAAGCACACCCAGGGAACAGTTAATTCTTTGATTGCCCCAAATATTAACCCTATACCTGTCACTGTCATTTATACAGCGACTGCATTTTTTTTTAGCACTGATCACTGTATTGGTTTCACTGGTCCCTAAAAAAGTGTCAGTGTTAGATTTTATCGCCGCAATGTAGCAATCCCGCTAAAAATCTATAATCCCCGTCATTACTAGTAAAGACAAAACAAAAGTCCATAAATCTATCCGATAGTTTGTAAATGCTATAAATTTTGCACAAGCTTATTGGGATTATTTTTTGCCAAAATTATGTAGCAGAATACAAATTGGCCTAAATTGATGAAGAAAGATTTTTAACATATTTATTTTTTGGCTATGTAAGAAAGTAATTTTTTTCCCCCAAAATTGTCGCTCTTTTTTTGTTTATAGCAAAAAAAAAAAAAAAAAACGCAGAGGTGATCAAATAGCACCAAAATAAAGTTCTATTTGTGGGGAAAAAAGGACATCGATTTTATTTGGGTACAGCGTTGCACGACCGCGCAATTGTCATTTAACCACTTCACCCCGGAAGGATTCACCCCCTTCCTGACCAGAGCACTTTCTGTGTTGATTTAACTGACAATTGCGCGGTCGTGCGACGCTGTACCCAAACAAAATGGATGTCCTTTTTTCCTACAAATAGAGCTTTCTTTTGGTTTATTTGATCACCTCTGCGGTTTTTATTTTTTTGCACTATAAACAAACAGAGGGACAATCGTGAAAAATTTTTTTTTTTTTTGCTATAATACATATAAAAAAAAAATAAAAAAATAAAATGTATTTCCTTAGTTTAGGCCGATATATATTCTTCTACACATTTTTGGTTAAAAAAAAAAAAAAAAATCGCAATAGGTGTATATTGATTGGGTCGCGTAAAAGTCATCGTGTTTACAAACTATGGGAATAGATTTTTATTGTTTTTTTTTTTTTTACTACTAGTAATGGCAGCGACATGTGATTTTTAGTGGGAGTGTAATATTGCGGCGGAGAGATCGGACATTTTTGACACTTTTTGGGGCCACTGACATTTAGGGCTCATTTACACTTGCTTTGACCTCAACACACATTAAAGCCCCTACTGCTTCAGCAAGCTTTTATGGTGGGCTTCAATGAGGCTTCGGTGGGGCTTCAATGTGGCTTCGGTGGGGCTATTTTGAAGCTTTGTTGAAGCTTGGCCAATGCCCTGTGTGTTTGTTGATATCTCACACCTGCAATTTCTTCAAAACAAAGCGAAGCTAAAGCTGAAATACAACTCTGACAAGCCAGAGGTGCTTCAAGCAAGCTTCAAACAAGCTTTGTCAGACTTCTATGGAGAAGTTGAAGAGGCTTTGAAGCGTGGCTAAAGCTACATGGGGTATAAGCAAGGCCAATGCAAGGTATAAATAAGACTGTAAGCAAAACATTTTATTTAGTGACAGGAGCTTTGACTGGCATTAAGATAGCTTTAGCAAAGCGTGTCTGATACCCTGTTTTGAAGTAAGTGTAAACGAGCCCTAATACAGCAATCAGAGCTAAAAATAGCCACAGATTACTGTATAAATATCATTGGCAGTGAAGGGGTTAAGTGTCCCCAAGGTAGGTGTTTCTAACTGTGGGGGGAGTGTAGTGACTGGGGGTGGAGAGAGAAAGCTGCTCCCGATCACTGGGAGCAGCAGATCTCTCTCCACTTTCCTGTCAGAACGGAGATCCGTTTGTTTACACGAACAAATCCCCGTTCTGGCTCTGAGGGATCGTCGATAGCCGGCGGACATTGCACCCACCGGCCATGTGCATTGGCTCCAGACATGTGCAGAAGGGGAGCGCCCCTGTAGCCTCTTAAAGCAGCTCCATATAGCTACGGCAATTAGTGCAGGAGAGCAGACCTGCCGGGGGTCAGCAAGTCGTTAAAGTAACGCAGTGCCATATTGCAAAAAATGGCCTGGTCAGAAAATGGGTAAAACCTTCCGGGGCTGAAGTGGTTAATAAAGAGATAGGTTTTATGGAAAGCACAATGATGGTTTTAGGTTTGCTTTGAGCTACTAACTGGGAGGAAGTGGAGGCAGGTAGAGACGAGAGCCATTATTCCCTAAGGCGATATAAGCTGAAAGTTGATCCTAAAAAGGTCCACAAAGTCCTAAACTGATTAGAGCCTATTGTCCCATTTGGAATGATCCCATGGTATATCATTCCTTAAATGGGAAGGCTGCTATTGACCTATTTTACACTATATTACCAAAAGTATTGGGACACCTGCCTTTACATACACATGAACTTTAATGGCATCCCAGTCTTAGTCCTTAGGGTTCAATATTGAGTCGTCGTCTCCCCCCCCCCCCCCTTGCAGCTATAACTCTTTTGGGAAGGTTGCCCAAAAGGTTTAGGAGTGCGTCTATGGGGATGTTTGACCATTCTTCCAGAAACACATTTGTGAGGTCAGGCACTGATATTGGACGAGAAGGCCTGGCTCACAGTCTCTGCTCTAATTCATCCCAAAGGTGTTCTATTGGGTTGAGTTCAGGACTCACTCATCCACACTATAGTGCCAAAAGTATTGGGCCATACCTCCAAATCATTTGGTGGAGGGGGGATTATGGTGCAGGATTGCTTTCAGGGGTTGGGCTTGGCCCCTTAGTTCCAGTGAAGGGAACAGTTAAGGCGTCAGCATACCAAGACATTTTGGACAATTTCATGCTCCCAACTTTGTGATGGCTCTTTCCTGTTCCAAAATGACTGCACACCAGTGCACAAAGCAAGGTTCATAAAGACATGGATGAAGGCATTTGGGGTGGAGAAACTTGACTGATTTCACAGATTGTCAAGAATGGCCCCTTAATTGTGTGGAGAGATTTCTATAAACAAAGCTGGTTTGCCGGCAATGAACATTATTGCCAAGTAGCAAAGAATGAAACTGGTAAGGATAAATATAACTTCACAGTTGTAGAAAGCAAAATTTCTCAATCTCTTGTTGGATATCAGGGTGTTTGTTGGTGGTATTCATAGATTTTTTTTTCGCACAAATATGTTGATTTAATAAAACTGGTGCACAGACACTCTGGTCCACTGTGCATAGTAAACCAATCAGCTTCTAGGCTTTATTGTCTATGCATAACTGTACCAGATCCTGTGTGCTCCAGTTTCGGTAAATTCTCCCCCCACTGTGTTAAAGCATTTCAAGCCAAAACATTCCTGTAGTTTTGGGTAGACCAGGGAACAGTTAAAACCCATGTCAGCATTTGTCCTGTTGTAGGAGATTTTTCCTCAATTTTAGTCCTGGAGACAAACAGGGAGGAAAAGGAAATCTCTACAAAATTACATCCTATCAGAAGGCTGTACTGGAAGATGTCCCCCTCACCTCTTGTAATGAGTTTCTTATCACTTTTAGTCCTGGTTACAATGGCCATAAGGGACAAATCAAAAAGGTCACCCCCAGTCCCTAGTGGGGATGGCAACATGAAAAAATCTGACATCTCTAATCCTTCCCCTACTTAATCTAAAACTTAAAGTGGATGTAATCCAGATTCATGAAATTTGAGCTGGGCACATAGATCTGCAGTGTTTTGTTATCTCCCTCGAAAGCCCTGAGTCCTGTAGCTGTCTCTTGCTGCGTTCTGTTATCAACCTAAGTTTTCTGTCACATCTGATAAAAGCAGCCGGAGTTTTGTGTTGGGGAGGGTGCTATAAATAGATTAGCACTGAACGATACCACAAACGGAGCGGAAAGTGTCTACCTATGAGGAGAGGGGGTGTGTGCATTTCCTCCAATCAGCTGTCTTGGCTGTGTGCCCAGGCTTCTCTACAATGCTAACTAGGAAAAGAAAATCTTCTTACATGAAGAGCACTTTCTAAACAGTATATAAAGCGGACGACAGCAGATATGCTTGTAAAACTTATATAGGGAGATTTCTTTCATCTTTGTGTATCATCTGAGGCTGTTCACTTCACTGGGTATAGGCGAGGGTTTACATTAGCTTTAAGCAAAAATGTTGGCTATAGATGCAGTACAAGGCTGCAGAGCTTTTAACCTGAAAAAGGGTCACAATAAATGGTGACTGGCTCTATTACTCACTTCATGATCGCTGAACACTTACCAAAACATTTGCTGAGGTTCGTTTGTTTATCAATGAAAACTTTGGCAGACACAACATTTCCAAATGGCATAAACATCTGCAGGATGTCTTGGTCACCAAACTCTTGGGGCAGGTGATATATGAAGAGGTTTGCACCCTCTGGACCTAAGTGAGGAGCAAAAAGTAAAACAAAGAACATGTCGTTTAAAACCCAAATTCAAAAGAGCTAGTTAATGACAACAAGCAAGACACACTTAGGGAACCTGCTGCTGTATTCATCAACATACACTTTTCCTAACCTCACTGCACTACACATCGTGTTTCCCATTAAGTCCTACTAGGTACTGCTCCTTCGCACTGCGATCTGTGAACAAATCTGAGGGTGTCATTAACTTTTTAATGGTGCCCGCAGTGGTTCGCAGAAGGCAGTGTGAACTGCCCGCGGGAGAGGTGCGATGTGGGAACCGGCTCTAGAATCGCGCCGGTTCCCACATCGCACAAGTGTGAACCAGGGCTAAGTGTCCCTATCAGCAAGTATTGGCTTACCTTTATGGGATGTACAGGTACACAGATATTATGACTGTGTGCAGAAGACCTGCATGGCATCAGCGATTTGCTGATCACTGGTGCAACGATTCACAGGCTGCTACTACAAAAAAATATTTTTTACCTGCAAAAAGATTTGCATTTATTTTTTGGAGAAAGGTGAACTTATTATTTAACCACTTGACCCCCAGGCCTTTACTGACACTTTAAAAATCATTTTTTTGCTAGAAAATTTCTTAGAACCCCCAAACATTTTTTTTTCTTTTTTTTTCCTAGTAGAGGCCCTAGAGAATAAATTGGTGGGTTTTGCGATTTTTTTGTGTCACACTATTTGTGCAGTGGTTTTTCAAATGCATTTTTTTTTTGGGGGAAAAAACATTTTTGAATTTTAATACAAAAAACACAATACGTCTCAATTTTTGGTAAACTATAAAAGATGTCACACCGAGTAAATAGATACCAAGCAGGTCACGCTTTAAAATTGTGCATGAGCGTTCAACGGCGACAAACTACGCAAATTTTATTATTCATAGACGAAGCTTTTGCAGGTTACCAATTTAGATTCATGGGTGTGGTGAAAGAATTACTGATCTGATGTTCCTGGGTGACAATCGCTGTATGCATGCACATGTGACCGACGCGCGAGCTTGCCTTCGTAAATGAGCGGGAGGGGTTTGGTGGGATGGCTTTAAAAACCTTTTTTTTTTTTGAATTTTTACGCAGGTCGCTTTAAATTATTTTCTCAGGTACTCTTTATGGAGACATCTGGATTCTATAAGACCCCAAATCCCTCCTCTGCCCTTGAAAGCATTCAAAACACCAAGCTTGGTGTGATTAAATGCTTTTCACGTTTTAAAAATGTGCTGTGCACATCGAGGTAAACCGGAATTGTTGTAAAGTCTTTGCTTCCGGGCTACTGTATCAGAGTTGAACAAAGCCAGTCCGGTCTTTGTTTGGCTCCATGATCAGCCGGGCTGGTCGATTCAGACTCCCGCTGAGATGGGAGATCCCAGTAAAGCCGCAGAAGACTCCTCATAGTTCGCTTCCAGGATTTCTTTTACAAGAGCAGACTGTCGACTCTAAAAAAGTAACGGTACCAGGATGATGCCTGCAGCTGCAAGCATGAGCTCGGTATAACCACTTGAAGTCCAGCGACGTATGGGTACATCACTGGTCGACAAGTGGTTAAAATTTACAGGACAGCATTTTAAACTCTAAGGGCACTTTCACACAGGAGGCGTTTTTCAGGCACTTTTGCGCTAATAGCGCCTGAAAAACACCCCCCACCCCCCTCAGTGTGAAAGCCCGAGTGCTTTCACACTGGGGCAGTGCGCTTGCACAACAAGAAAATAAGTCCTGCAAGCAGCATCTTTGGGGCGGTACGCTGAGCAGCGTATACACTGCTCCTGTCATTGAAATCAATTGCCAGCGCTGAACACTGCCTCGGAAGGACCGCGCGCCGGCGCTTTTAACCCCTTGTGGGGGGCAAAAGCGCCCCGCTGCCGCCTGAATAGCGGGATGATGTCATGGGAAATACGTTGGGGCTTGTTTACATTGAAACTTTCTCTGGCGGTTTCTGAGTGTTTGACTGCAGCTTTGCACCAAACAAATGTTGACTGTAAAAGTGCGTGCAGAATCAAGCCAGTAACTTTGTGGTTGTGGCGCAAATCTTATCAGAAGCAGAGTGGAGCTGCCCATTGTTTTTGGAAGAGCAGACCAGCTATAGGCCAAATCAAGCCTGTGGAATACATTATGCTGGAATCTTTTATCTATGTACCAAGCTCCATAGACCTTTTCACCATGGTGCCCTGACAAGCCAGCTCTCTCAGTGGAGCTTTACAGCCCTTGGCCTTCCAAACACCCATACGGTGCAGCAGGAACATGAAAAGGCAGAACAATGCACTCACTAATGTGCATTCCTTAGGTTAACATACAAATGATCTCTCATCACGGTTGACAGGTGCAGTATACAGTACAGGTACAGTGGTAAGCAATAGTTATAACCTCCTTTAAAGCGATTTGCTCAGCACAAATGTAAAATTTCTACTTTACTAGATCAAAAGCAAATTTGGATGGATTCAATTTACCTTGAAAATGTAAGACAAAACACTAGTAAGCAAACATAATAAAATAGGATTCCACTTTCAGACAAAGTCTGTCCACATGCCTCATAGAACCCAGCGTGATAAAGCTCGACCTTGAAAATCCACTGCTTTTTAACAGATTACACATGTTGGGAATGGAGGAATTCAGTGCCTTTTTAATCAAAATATGTGCACAAACGGACACCCTTCTTTATACTACAGAATACAATAGAGTTGTGGAGAGGCAAAATGTTCTGAAGTTCAGAAGAGGAGAAATTCATTGACTGCTTAATACGGGCAATCAGATGCACACTGAAATTCAGTCAGGGTCATCAGGTAATTTTTTGTTCTTGCAGACATTGAGAAATGTTTATGCATTACAGGGTGAATAAATATCAAATGATTAAAAAAAGAAAAAAAAAAAGTTTTTTTGATTTAAATCTGATTTTTATCAAAGTTATTTTAATAAATTTCTTTTGGAGTAAAAATCTATAGAAAGCTAGTTTTCTATTTAAAATATATTAATAATTTAGAAATGGAGCTTAGTTATGTAGCATGAGGCTGTATATTCTGCAATATTTACATTTTTGGTAAACTCATTCAATGAATCCAAGCTCTGCAAACTGAGATAACATGCTCTGCAAACTGAGATAACATGCACTGCATTAATGCATTCACACAATTTCACAGTAACCATGAGCTAAAACAAAGTAATATTCCTTTATCCCATTGTTTTGCATATCTAAGAGCACCTGTCATTTCAGATCCATCACGGCAGCACCCGTTATCGGGCATGCACATCCTTCACCTTGTTGCATCACTGCCACATCACCAGTCGTCCCATTGAGCCTAGGCTAACATTGGAGTAATTTGGCATGTCAAGTAGCATGCCAAATCGGTGGCAATTGCAACATCCGAATAAGTGCGACGCCAGACCAATTCCTAATAGTAGTTTCTGTACTACTTTTGGCGACTTCGGGGTGCGATTGCCATAGAGATCTGTGCAGCAACTCGCACAGACGTCTCCGAAATTGCCCCCGAAGTCGGGACTGACATGCGGGAATGAAATTGTGCGAGTTCAGCTGAACTCACATGATTTCATTCCCGCTGTCAGTGTGAACCCAGGCTAAGGCCCCTTTCACACTTATGCGACTTGACTTCGACTTGGGACTGCAAAGTCGCATGACAAGTCATACCCCATGATTTCCAATGAGTACCATTCACATCTGTTCAACTTCAAAGTAGTCTCTTATGTTCACAGCGAGAGTGCTAAATGGAAGTAAAGACGTGTTGAGAGTGTTCTAATACCGGACAGGTGCTACCCAGTTCAATATTCAGTTGGTGGATTACTACCAACAAGCGCTTTTGACCATCTTCTCACGAAGAAGTCCAACAGCTGGGGTAAGAGGCCTTATGAACTCCCTTCTTGGTGACGGATCCTCTCCTGCACTCCTGTGGATATATGCCCTTTATACTCTCTTGTGGACTGTTCTTTGCTGTGCTGGTCCATTCAGCCTATTATCAGAATTTTTTTTTTGCCAGTGAACTTTTTAGTTTTACTGGTTCTGCCAGTTTATGTTTAGAATTTTTAATATTGAAGCACTGCATTTTTGTATTCTATTGATTAGGCCTCATTTGCATGGATTCACCGTGAGATCACTCATCAGCGGCGGGACAGGTGCGGGGGGGGGGGGGGGGGGGGGGGGGGGGGGGGGGGGGGGGGGGGGGGGGGGGGGGGGGGGGGGGGGGGGGGGGGGGGGGGGGGGGGGGGGGGGGGGGGGGGGG
>BLSH010395942.1:950175-963527 GCA_018402905.1 Glandirana rugosa
CGTGGACAGGGCGGCGACTACTCACTAGAGTGCCACTTAGGTACGTTTACTCCGGATTAGTTATCTTATGTTTTTACGTCACGAAGTTATAATTTTTAAGATTTGTATTTGACCGTCTTGGTCATTTTGATTTTTCAAGTGACCGTTTTTTTTGTATTCTATTGATTAGGCCTCATTTGCATGGATTCACCGTGAGATCACTCATCAGCGGCGGGACAGGTGCGCCCCCCCCCCCCCCATTTCCGGTCATCTCCGCCGCTTACCGGGCCCGACAGGAGCAGCGGAGATAATTGCGTCTGTCCCCCCCAGTGTCCGTGAGCCGAGTGACATCACAAGTCACTTCTGCCCAATGCTCTTAAAGGGGACTTTTTTTTTTGTAGGACTGTCAAAAAAAATTAGGATTTTTTGACTTACCGTAAAATCCTTTTCTCTGAGTTCATTGAGTTTGTCGCAGCAGCTCTATTCATGACATGTGGGTTATGCCACCTTTCACTAGGAGTGGACTAGGCAGAACATGGTTCAGCTAAAAGAATTCACAGCCCCTCCCAGGGGCAGTAATCACTTGGTATAACCCCTCCGCCCTACTAAGCACACTTAGTTTGTAACAAGAAGTACAAACTCAACAAGAGAGGGTGGGTGCTGCGTCCGTCAATGAACTCAGAGAAAAGGATTTTACGGTAAGTCAAAAAATCCTATTTTCTCTTTCGTTCATTGACAGACGCAGCAGCTCTATTCATGACATGTGGGGACGTCCCACAGCAGTGGCAAAATGAGGGGTGGGTAACGCAACAACAAACTGTACCCAACAGAAGACGTGCCTCACACCGCCGCCTGCAAAACATTGCGGCCAAAAGCAGCATCCTCGGATGCTGAAACATCAACTTTGTAAAACTTTGAAAAGGTGTGCACAGAGGTCCAAGTAGCCGCCTTGCACACTTCACCGACGCCTGAGGTCGGAAAGCCCAGGAGGTGCTAATCGCCCTGGTAGAGTGAGCCGTGACCAGAAAAGGGTGCTCCAGACCCCGAACAGTATACGCACGGGTCACCGTCTAATACAACGGGAAATCGTGGCCGATGAGGCCGCCAAACCCTTGCGCGGGCCATCCACCGCAACAAAGAGCGCATCCAACCTCCGAAAGGAGGCCGCAGCCGCCAAATACACCCGCAGAGCCCTGACCACATCCAGGAAGTGCAAGGCAACCTCCTTGGGGTGAGGCGGGAGTGGGCACAGCGAAGGATGGTGGGAATCACCAATTCCGAAACCCAGCGATCCCTCAACACCTGGCATTCAATAGCCAGCCCATTAAAGCCAGCAAGGGTAAAGCAGGGTGCAAGATGGGGCCCTGGGAGAGCAGATCCTCGCGAAGCGGGAGGCGCCAGGGAACATCCACCACCATCCACACCACGTTGGTGTACCAGGGACGCCGAGGCCAATCCGGCGCTACCAGAATGGTTGGGATCCCCTCTGCCTCTATTCTGCGAAACAGGTGCGGAAGCAGCTTGAGAGGGGGAAAGGCATAAAGGCCGATACCGGGACCACGGAGCCACGAGGGCGTCCGCAGAGTCTGCCAATAGATCCCTTGTTCTGCTCACGAAGGTCTGCGCCTTCCGGCACGCTAGCAGGTCCACATCTGGCGTGCCCCACTTTAGACAGATCTGGCAGAACACGTTCGGGTGCAGGGACCACTCTCCCTGATCCAGCCTCTGGCGACTGAGTCCGTCTGCCAATTTGACGCCCGGAATGTAAACGGCAGAGATTGCCGGCACGTGAAGTTCTGCCCACCTCAGAATGTGGGTCACTTCCGACGCCGCCGCTGAGCTTCTCGCCCTGATGATTCACATAAGCCACAGCCATGGCGTTGTCTGACTGAACTCGGACGGGCCGACCTCGCAACCTCCCTGACCAGTGGGAGAGGCATAGCCTGATGGCCCGAAGTTCCAGCACATTGATCGGGAGACGAGACTCCTCCGGGGACCAGCGACCCTGGGCCGACAACAGCCCCAGGATCTCTTCCCAGCCAATTAGGCTGGCGTACCTAGTGACCACCGTCCATTCCAAGGGAAGAAACGACTTCCCCAGACTCAGGGCCGGGGCCCGCAGCCACCAGGCGAGGGAGGACCAGGCCTGGCGATCCAACCTGATCCCCTGATCCAGGGACGAAGGGGACTTGTCCCACCGCAGCAGAATTGCCCGCTGCAGGGATCAGGTGTGACTCTGGGCATACGGGACCGCCTCTAAGGTGGACACCATGAGCCCCAACACCTTCATGCAAAACCTTAGGGAGGACCACCGCTGCGATAGCAGGGCCCGCACCACCACTTGAAGCATCAGCAGCTTGGCTGGCGGAAGAAACAATTTCACCTGTGCCGTATCCAAGATCAGGCGCAGATACTCCAAACGGCGCAATGGGGTCAACACCGACTTTGGGAGATTTATCACCCGGTCAAACTGCTGTAGGGAGCTCAGGGTGATTGCCACGTTGTCCCTCAAAGCCGAGGCTGACTCCGCCCGCAGGAGAAGGTCGTCGAGCTATGCCACCACCACTATGCCCCTCTGCTGCAGCAGGGTCAACAGCTTGGTGAAGACCGGGGAGCGGAGGCCAGACCAAACGGTAGCCACAAACTGGTAGTGGAGTTCCCCTACCGCAAAGCGCAGGAAGCGCTGGTGCAAAGCGCATAAGGGAACGTGCAAGTACGCGTCCTTGATGTCCAAGGAAGCCAAGAAGTCTCCCTGGTGAAGCACCGCCACCACAGAACGGACTGACTCCATTCTGAAATTCCGCGCCCTCACAAAGAGATTTAGCGGCTTTAGGTCCAGGACAGGCCTGACCACATCCTTCTTTGGAACCACAAAGAGGTTGGAGTAAAACCTGCGGAAGCGTTCCATGGACGAAACCGGAACAATCACCCCGACTGAGCAAGTCTTGCACAGCGCCCAACAGGGCCTGCCGTCACCCCGGGGGGAGCCTCAAATTGGAGGCGAAGAACCTGTCCGGGGGCCGGGTACGAAACTATATCTTGTACCGGGACAAAACCACCTCGCGCACCCAGAGATCAGAAATGCGGGAGGTCCACCAGTCCACGAACCCCAAGAGACGTCCCCCCACCCGAGCAACGGGCGGGGGCAACCCATCATGCGGAGGAAGGCTACTCCTCCAACTTCTCTGGCTTACGCTGCCAGGGATGTTTTTGGCCCCCCGGCAGCAGCCTTGGTGGGCCGAGAGCCCCTGCCAGCCGCACTGGGCGCTAGGAAAAAAACTTTTTCTGAGTCGAAAAGGAGGGGCCCGGCTTATGTCGGGGCCCTTTACCCCGTCTGGGCTCCGGGAGGAAAGTGACCCCCCCCCCCCCCGAGATCTTTAATGATCTCATCCAGGGAAGCCCCAAAAAGCAGACCACCTTGGAAAGGCAGGTCCGCCAGGCCCTTCTTTGACACCTGATCACCCGACCAACATTTTAGCCAAAGCAAGCACCTAATAACCGCAAAGACGGACAGTTTCGATAGCATGGGGGGGCATGTCCAGTGCCGCATCGCAGAGATACCCAAGGCCCTGGGTCAGCTGGTCTGCCAGCTGCACAGATTCAGGAGGAACCTGAAAGCCGCCCAGATCTCGGTGCAGAATGGTCGTCCATTCCGTGAGCGCCTACGCCACCAGCGCCGCGGCCAGTGCAAAAAACTGAAGTTTTTCAAAAAAAAAAATCACGCTTGTAAGAACGCTGTGCAAATATGGTGTGAAAGTTTTTCAATGGCCACCATTTTATTCTCTAGGGCAGTGTTTCCCAACCCAGTCCTCAAGGCACACCAACAGGTCATGTCTTCAGGATTTCCATTATTTTGCACAGGTAATTTGATCAGTTTCACTGCCTTAGTAATTACCACAGCTGTTTCATCTGAGGGAAATCCTGAAAACATGACCTGTTGGTGTGCCTTGAGGACTGGGTTGGGAAACACTGCTCTAGGGTGTTATATAAAAAAAAAAAAATATGTTTGGGGGGTTCTAATCAATTTTATAGCAAAAAAAAAAAACTGATTTTAACTCGAAACCACTGAACTCCAAAAAGAGGCCCGGTCATAAAGTGGTTAAGTATGTATGTGCCATACCTGTCTGATACCTTAGAAATCACTATAGTAGGCACAGCAGCTGCTTTATGAAAACAAGAAATCAGTGGCTCGACATGGGCACTACTCAGAGAACACATTTTTCTCAATGAACGCAAAGTGTTTTCGGATTGGACGAGGTGGAAAGGCAAGGCGGTGACATCATAATTTCCACTTTGTTCAAGAGAAAATGCAAAATGTACTCTGAATTGCACCCATGCTGAACTAGTGACCTCATGTCATGTCTAAGCAGAAGGGTAGTCACTTGGCGGGCAGATCTGAAAGCTGTAACTACCACAATGATTTCCAGCTACCACAGAGATAGGCCTGGAATACGGCTTTAAGGCTTAAGTTAAAGCAGTTGTATTGTCCGCTTGCATATTTTTACCTACAGGTAAGCCTATAAGGCTTACCTGTAGGTAAAATGAATATCTCCTAAACCTGCACGGCTTAGGAAATATTCACCTTGCATGCAGCTGTTGACCTCAGTGGCGCATGTGCTGTGAATGTCTGGCAGATGGTGCGTGGGAGCGACCCCATAGCGGCTCCAGCCACTCTGTGCCGGAGCCGTGAACCCAGAAGAAGTGCCGAGGGAACATGTGGGCTCCCTCAGCGGTGACCAGGCGCGCTGCGGGAGCTTCGGTCTAAGGTATTTCATAATGATGTGTTAGTATGCAATGCATACTAGCACATTATGCTAGTGTCTTACAGGGTTTTTTTTTTTTCTGTTTTTTTCCAAGGTTTACTACCACTTTAAAGGAGTTGCATTTAAACCCCAATTAAACTTTCAGTATAAAATGAGCTAAATACATTCCAGGGTATAAAACAAAAGATGTCCAATGTTTTACTATTAGTTTTTTCCTAAAGTTACCAAAGCCTGAGTAGAAAGTTGCTCCCTGCCAGCAACTACAGAGCAAGACTCTTGCTTTCAAGTGTGGAAGAACTGGTCTCTGCGCAGCATGCTGGCGTTTCTATTTAGCTTGTGGCTAATTTTAATAGAAAGCAAATAGACTTTGCACACTTTCTTCTTTTTATTGCCTTCCTTGCCCAGCTTTCCAATTCCCCAATATTTCAAATCAATCTTGTGATCTTCTTCCTGTCCATGCGTCTGGAAGGTAACTAGATTTCAATTGGGTTTCAACGGGTTAGTTATTTTAATGGTGCTGTAAAACTATACATCTGGCTTTGATACAAATATTTTGGGCCTGTTTATTAACCTGTCAGCTCTCAGTAACTTGCCAAAATATTGCTGCCAAAAGCACTGTCTGTAAATTGCTGTGCCCAAATATACCCAGTTTCTTCCTTTTTGAAGAAAAGCTAATGTTGCATAGGAAAACATGAAAAAAAACGATTCTCTCTACAAGACCATATATTCTAAGGATTTCAAGTCCACATCAAACATCCCCAAAAATACCAGAGCACTGCTATAAATGCACCTTCTTTTTGACTTCCTGCAGCACTCAAGCCTTGCTGTGACAAAAGGCTCTGATTGTAGAGTGAGGGTAGTGCTGCTGCAGCATATTGCTGGATTCCAGAGTAAGCTTGACTTAGAGCTTCCATAGTGCTACCAGTGCCATTGGAGAGACCACTGCTGCCCAGCCCACCATTTAATGCTGCCATTCCTAGAAGAAAAAATAAATAAAAGATATGCTGTCAATTAAAAATAATAATTAAAAAAAAAAAGGTATTTAAATACTGTAGTTACGATTTTAAACCAAGTAATTCACATGTACTTCTGACGGGTGTGTGGTGTTCTAAAGCTGAACTTTAGACAAATGAATTCTCTAATCAACAATACATCATTAATGCTGGCTATAGATGGTGTGATTTTCTTTGCTCGATTCTCCCATCAACACAGTCAGTGACCTTCCTGCAGAGCTATTGTCCCAGATGGGGAGGTGCAAGGAGGGCGATGTCCCTGTCGGGAAAACACAATCATTTCTAGCGGCTATAGCGGTTGGCAATAATCGCATGCTAAAAATCTGACACGCTGGTTGTATCCAAGTCGATTGATGGGTTGACTTGGGCACAATCGGCCTGACTGACCACAGATGACTCGAATTTCGGCTGAGCCCTGCTGAACCAGCTATCTATGGCCCACTTTACTAGCTGCCAACAAGCATCTTATTTTTCTTATTTGTAATCCTGCCATGCTTTGTTAATCCAAACAAATGAAAGTACAGCATGTGCACTACTTCACAATTATCGTAGTAACTCAGTTGAACAAGTTGAAACAAACTGAAAATTCACGTTGCACGGAAACAAACAACAGGATTTGTTTCTTGCTTATGACTGGAATCGTCAACAGTGAAAATTCAAGGTGAAATATCACTTTTCAGTGAACAGCATAAAGTTTTAACTGATGTATAAAAGTTTACTGCTTAACACAATAAACTTACCTGCTAAAGAACCAACATTTAGGCCAGCAGTTGCACCTGCCAGAGTCTGTAAGGCTCCAAGAGAAGCCATGTGGTTCATTGACGAGCTGTTATTTGAACTGGGGGATGACCCTGAGTGGATGAGTTAGGGAAGGAGGATAAAGAAAAATGACATGAGTCGTACTCAAGAAAATACAATTTTCAAAAAGGATCCCAAACACCACCAACATTAAAACACTTGGGATTTTTACCATTAGACTAAAATAACGCAACAATTTTCCTGAACAGAAACAGAAAAAACATTATCTAAATATCATTGCAGTTCGGAAAAGAAAACAGTACATTAAAAGGTGATCTGCAGTGCTGTTCAACAACCTATGTGATTCAATACACGTCTGCCAAACCGTATAGTGTGATAGGAGCCTTCACCTTGGTATATTAGAGATGAGCAATACAACTTGCACCCCCTTCCCCCTCTTAGCCTGCTGATTACATACAGTACACAAGTGGCAAAGCACTGAGGAGGTCAACTCTTCAGCGAGCCTGTCAAAAGGTTGCAAATAGATCACGGCTTGCATACAAAGAGCAAGGTCCTTCTGTAAAACAAGCTGGCAGAGCACTGGCTTTTCTACTCATGGCATTGCACGCCTCATATTGCATTCTTAATGTATTTAATAGCTTTAAACTGAAAGTTCAGTAGGATTTTAGCCAACCTGAAGTCTGTCTTTATATTAAGTGGTCACTTGTTGATGGGGTGCAAGTGCTCCTTAGGTGGGCATTACCATGTAATGAAGCACCTTAGCAGTTCAAAAATCAAGCAAGGGGGTCCCAGTAACAGAGAACCTGAATAACTGAAGTTCCTGAAAAAGGGTTACATTCTTTGTATGCTTTGCCACCATAAAACATGCAATGAGAAGCTGAAACATTAAAAAAATGATTTAACCTTAAACCAACACAAGGAGTTTTATGGGTAGGTAGGCACTTCCTTTGGCGTTTGTTTTTTATACCATTTCATAAAAAGTTCAATCCCATAAGGAAAACTAGAGGTAAAGTGGAAAAAAAACAGACCAGCTTAGTTGGAACTAAAGGAAATAACACTTCCTGTTGCTCATAGCTATGATATTCCAGTCATTTCTATTTAGAACAGCTTCAAATAGTAGTAAAGGCTGTATGTTTATGTTTTTACCTACAGGTAAACCTGTAATAAGGCTTACCTGTAGGTACTGTAAATACTTCGTTACACGTTTAGGAGATATTTACTTGTGCAGCTGCCGGTGACATCACCAATGCACGCGCTCTGAAGGAACGGCATTCCTGTGCCATAAACAGTAACTTCCGCGCAGGTGTAATCGTGACGGCCCTCAAACGCGGTAAGAAGACCGGGTGAAGATGGAAGCCCCATTAGCGGCAATAGCACGCAACTGGAGGGCTTCGTTTTAAGGGAGGTTTTACATAATTTGCTAGTATGCAATGTAAACTTTTTCTATTTTGTTCACGTTTACTACCGCTTTAAGAATGAAAGCCAAATTCAACCTAAATTATCGTCATTGTTTTTTTTTTTGTTTTTTTAATAATCCATCCTCAGTGTAGAACCTATGGCTGGGAAGGGCAGTAGTTACTTTATACAGCAGAAAAGAAAATATCCTGCTGAATAAACAACCTTTGGACATGCACTATGCCTTTTCTTTAAAATGCATCCAATAACCTTGCATCTGATGGTGGGGGAAAACTAAGTTCATGGGCAGCTCACACAGACCAGCCATGCTAGAAAGATTTTTCTAGAAATACATTTAAAGAGATATTCCATCTCTAAATGGGATTTTGCTAATTGATAGACAGTACTTACATTTTCTTTCATCTTAGGAAAATCTCGGTTCCCCGCTCTATTGCAATGGACGCCACAGTTTTGTGAAACGTTCCATATCGTCAAATAACAGAAACCCTTGTCTAGTGACCAGACCAAGTAAGTGCAGCCAAGAAACACCAATATTTCATTGATCGCATGCACAAAAAAAATAATGACTGGCTTGAAATCTTTTTTTTTTTTTTTATAAGGAGAGAATAGAGAAAACATAACTGCTCTTGGGTATTTGCACCAATGAAAATTATCCTTCACTCGCTGTTTCAATGATCAGAGGAAGTTCCATTCTAAGAATACTAGCAAGTCCCCAACAACTTCACCCTAATGACACCACTTGTAACATCAAGTTGCATATTGATACAGAAAAAATATTAATCTCATACATTGTTTGTGGTTTCATTTAGAACATGTTATTTTCACCCACCTACATAAAACAGGAGTTTGTTACTCACTGTAAAATCCCTTTCTTTGAGTTCATTGATGGACACAGCTCTTCTATTCTTCTATAAAATCTATAAGATTTTATAACGCCACCTACAGTAGTAGGACACTAGGCAGAAAAGAACACAGCACTGCCCAAGGGCAGTCTCCTAGCTGGTATAAAACCCCCATCTCTGCTATAGGTAAGCCAGTTAGTAACAAACCAATATAAAAAAAAAAAAAAAACTCAGGAGGCATGGGTGCTGTGTCCATCAAAATGAACTCAGAAAGATTTTACAGTCAGTAACAAAAAATCCAGTTTTCCTTTAGGTTTATGGACAGACACAACCCTTCTATTCTTGATCATAGGAAGGTCCCAAAGCAGTGCCTCAACAAAGGGGTGGGAAAAAAAATACACTGGAGCAATCAGGCAAACAAGCGAACCACACAACCCCTTCAGGGAGGAAAAGGGAACTTAATACAGCAGCCTGCAAGACCCTGCAAACACATCAGCTTTGAATAATTTGGTAAAGGTCTGCACAGACAACCAGGCAGCCACCTTGCCTGAGACACAAGCATCTGACGTTGAAACTCCCAGGAAGCACTAACAGCCCAAGTGGAATGTACCATGGCAGGAAAGGGAGGAACCTGACCCTTAATGGCATAATCCAGAACAGGGCTTGACAAATTTGCTTTGAATCTAGGAGCCAGCTAAAGAAAAAAGTTAGGAGACAGTTTTTTTTTTTTTAAAAACTTTTGCCTACTGGTTACTTTCACCTCCTTCCCGCCCAGGACAATTCTCAGCTTTCAGCGCTGTCGCACTTTGAATGACAATTACACGGCCATGTAAAATGTATGACATTTTTATCATTTTTCTGAGACAGAGCTTTCTTATGGTAGCATTTAATCACCACTGGGGTTTTATTTTCTGCTAAATATATACAATTTTTTTTTCCTCATTTCCATTCTAATTTAGCAAGTCATTTTTCTTTCTTCGTTAATGTGAGGATGAGATTTCACTGATCGAGCACTGATGGGACACTGATGGGGCTGCACTGATGTGCAGCGATAGGTGGCCACGCCAGCTGTCCAAGAAGTAACGGCTCTTGGGCTGCTTATTCCCGACTCAGAGTCATAGTCGGAGTCCATCCATGGGGGAAGCGGAGCAGCAGGGAAAACTCCTGCGAGGTGGTGTCTGGCTCGAGGGGGCCTTGCTGTGCCCGTTTAGAGCAGCCGGTTCCTGCTACAGGGAGTCTCCCCGGACAGCTCGACAATGATGTAACAGCACAGCCAGCGGGAAGGAGGAGAAAGAAGCACAGGGGACACTTCCTGCCAGAGACTCCACCTCTCCCGTCAGCTCCGCTCCTCCTACTACCTTCCAGCTCCGCTCTCGCCCTTCCCAGTCCCGCCTGCATCAGTAAACTTTAGACACCTGCCGGTCACCTGGTCCAGGCTGCACCCCCTATGCTAGCCACTCAGGCTAACAACAACCCAGGCGCCAAGCTGCATTTTCCAGTCCCTCGTTTTAAATTGTACTGTTGCTGTAATGTCTCTTCATATTGTAAAGTGCTGCGCAAACTGTTGGCGCTATATAAATCCTGTATAATAATAATAATTTTCTCATCGCCACGGCGACCTGGCACCTGGGGTTTGTCAAGCCCTGCTTCAGAACAATTGTCGGCCGAATCCATCAGAAAATAGTGGATGAGGAGGTCGCTAGGCCTTTACTTGAACTGCCCATGAGCACAAAAAGAATCCAGCTTCCGGAAGAAGGCCGTATCATACAAGTAAACCTGAACTGCCCGGACCACATTCAAGGAGTGCAGCACAGCCTCCGTTGGGTGTGAAGGTCGAGGGCACAGATAAAAATCCAACACCACCTTCAGAAGGAAGTAGGGACATGGACGGAGAGCCATCTTAACACTGTGTGAGACCAAATAGGGACACCAATATGATAAGGCCGCCAGCTCCAACACCCGAAGTGATAGCGACCAAAAAGGCAACCTTCTGAGATAGCGCAAGTAGGGGAACAAATACTCTCAAAGGGAGGCTTCTGGAGGACCACCAAGTTCAGGTCCTGCGGTGGCAACAGGGAACACACAGGGGACCCCACATGGTAGACCCCTTGGCCAGGGCAGAAACCTGGTCATAGATGGTACTCAAGGCAAGCTTTTGTTCAAAACCATGTTGCAGAAAGGCCAAAACCCAAGCCACCGAGAAGCTGTTTGGATGGTCTCTTAGAGACTCACAACAGGCAATATAAGCCTTCCAGATGCAATGATAAATCTGCTGAGGGGTAGACTTGCATGCTTTCAACATTGTAGGGATCGCCAAAACGGACAACCCCTTATCTCTCAGACGCTGGTTTTCAATGGGAACTGCCCTCCTCCGGCAACTGATGACCATGAACTGACCTTGAACTCAGAAGCCAGGGAAGGAGACCGTAGCCACCAGAAGAGACAGACCCTGGCCAATTGACCCAGATTAATCTGTATGTCCAGGGAGGGAGGAGATTTATCCCACTTGGTCAAGATTTCGCTCTGCAGAACCCTTGCATGAAACCATGTATGGGGCCACCTCGAAGGTGGACACCATAAGACCCAGGACCTGCATGTAAGACCGCAAGAAAGATCTGTAGGACAGGAGTAGACAAACCATAGTCCAAAGTTTCCAAAGCCTGTCCATTGGAATGAATGCCTTGGCCTGCGCCAAGTTGAGGGCTTTTTGAGATTCAGGACCAAGCCGAAGTTCCGCAGAGTGTGCATCATGATCTCCACTTTGTGGATTAGCGCAGAATGAGAGGAAAGATCGAAGCAGCTGTGTTGTCAGGGAAATTACCGTCTTCTGGGGACAGAGAGGTAGAAGGTGCTGGAGGGCGGTGGTGTGGATGTCATTGCTGGCTGATGGGAGAGATGGCGGTGGCGGTCCTTGAAGGAGAGCCATGAGCTGGATGAACAAAAATACTAACCAATAGCTATTTCATGGTTTTGTGTCCGAGAGGTTGAAAGCAAAGGAGAGCTGTCACGCACAGCGGAGCTCCGCGAAAAGCGTTGCAGACCCACTCCGGCATATGATTAAGAGGGTCATCTACATTTGACGAATTTGGACCCACTGGGGTCGGGGCACAAAATTTGCACAACAGTGGAGTGTTGGCAGTGAAGAAGCACTTTATTTCTTATAAGAAGAAAGCACAACTTGAGCACTATTTTGAGTACTGGCACTTTAAGAGATTTTTTTGACAACATATTTGGACTCTTCTTGTTGACATTTTTTTATTATACTGCACATAGATGAATTTATTCACTGATAATTCAAAATCACTGGCACTTCATATGAGAAGTTTTTTTTTTTTTAAAGGCATTTAATAGTGGGTGAGCACAACTTTATTATTATTCACCAGTGTATACATTGAGAAAGTGCAGCTGCCCACTAAGTTATTTATTTAATTCAAGTCTGTTGCGCAGGTAATATATCATCACCTGCTCTCAGCAGCAGGTCGTCCAGGTAGTCAATCAAAGCAATCTCCTCTTGCCTCAGCAACACTAGGACCAGGGCCAACACCTTGGTAAAAACCAGGGAGTAGAGGCCAGGCTGAAGGGAAGCGCCAAAATCTGATAATGTGCGTACCTGACCGCAAAGCACAAGAAGCATTGATGCTCAGCACAGATGAGGACCTGCATCTTTGAGGTCTATGGAGGCCAGAAAATCCCACCGATGAAGGGAGGCCACCGCAGGGCAGATGGACTCCATCATTAACTTATGCACTCACATAAAACTCAGAGCCTTGAGTTCTAAGATTGGGTGAACTCCGTCGTTTTTCTGACTGTAATAAAACCACTGAGACCACTCCGGCTCCCGGACCGGGGTAATCACTTCCTGGTATAGCAAATCCTGCACCGCCTCGTACAGAACCCACAGGTGGGAGGGTTAGACGGAAAGAATTTCTCTCGTGGACAAGAATGAAATTCTATTAGTAGGTCAGCGGAGCCATGTGTCTGGGATAAGGGAGGTCAATGAACCCGGGAACCAGGAAAGACAACCTTAAAACCGGGTGGGGGCAAGCCTTCATGCTGAGGATTTGTCTGTGGGCTTTGGGGCTTTTGTGAGACCAGAAATGCTTGACACCACCAACAGGGGCCTTGCAGGGCTTAGAGCCCTTGGCTGTAGCGCCAGGGGAACAAAAAAAAAAAAAAAAAAAAAAAAAAAAAAAAAATGAGGACTAACCGAAAACCGTCGTCACCCTCGGTAAACGATGGTGACTACAGTTAGTGTCGGTCACCCCGGTTAGTCCTCTACCGCCCCGGTTCGGTGTCGACACACACACTTAACTATGTACTACGGAATCGAACCGGGATGATGAGAGATTCGAAAAACAGAACCGTCGTCACGAAGCCGCCCATGAAACCAAATTCACAACCAGGCGGCTGGTCTGAAGAGAAGTCACGATGGGACCGGACCTAGTTTAGTCTTTGGAACGTCTACCGTTCTCAAGAAAGCAGGGTGTCTGGTTCTTTCCTTTCCTTGGCGTAGTGTTCAGACCAGGAAGAAAGACACGTGGGTTCAAAAAAAAAAAAAAAAAAAAAAAAAAAAAAAAAAA
>BLSH010395942.1:964047-975565 GCA_018402905.1 Glandirana rugosa
TTGGTGAAGTCGGGGCCTTCCTAACCGACGAAATCCTAACCCCAAAAATGAATTCTCATCATCCGTAAACGCGACCACTTTTGCGCAAACCAATCAATAAACGCCGATTGCGATTTTTTTTTATCGCAAATATGAGGAAGAATATAAATTGGCCAAAACCGATGAAAAAAAATGTTTTTTTATATTTTTTTTTTGGATTTGTATTTTAGCAAAAAGTAAGAAATTTGGGTTTTTTTGCAAAATTGTCGCTCTTCTTTTGTTTATAGCGGCGATCAGAAATGACGCAGAGGGGATCAAATACCACCAAAAGAAAGCTCTATTTGTGGGAAAAAAAGGACGCAAATTTTGTTTGGGTACAACGTCGCACGACCACGCAATTGTCAGTTAAAGCGACGCAGTGCCGAATCGCAAAAAGGGCTCCGGTCCTAAAGCAGCCAATCCTTCCGGGGCTGAAGTGGTTAAAAATGGTGCATACGATTTCCAATTCAAACTTTTGAGCACAAGTGTACATTGGGGACATTTGGTCTGTATTTGGACCCTGTCATAAAAGCTTAGCCGAAGCAAGCATCTAAGGCACCAGGCCCATGGCCAACAAAGACCTCAGTGCCGAACTAGCAATGATAAATTATGGCGGCTTTGTTCATCCCAGAAATTGGCCTTTTCAAAGAGGTAAGGTATCGAAAGGGGTTCAGACATTCCCAATCCTTGTAAATAAATTTATCAATATAAGGAACAACCTTAGCGGACCCAGCCGATTTGTGCGTACCAAAGGGGCCAACCACCTTGCACCCAAACACCACCTGAACCTGGGAGACAAACCACCTTTGGACACAATTGAAGAATTATGCAACATTTAATATTGGAGAGTCAGTGGCCTGCTGAATGATGATCATTTTTTGTTCTGAGGTATAATAATTCTATAAACATCTGAAATCCATACTGGACCTATTGATGGCAGAACTACATTCTAACGAGAGCTGTGACGTATATGCATGACGGTGTTATGAAGTTTCTGATGACCTTTGATGTTGAATGACAGGCTTTGTTTCAATTTCCATCTGGTAAGGGTACCCATATATATCCTTGGTGGTGGTCAACATCGCATGTGGGTGGAAGTCACAGAATTATACACCGGACTGCACTTTATTATCCATTCTTTTGAACATTCATTTATTTGAACTATAAGACTCAATTGTCTGGATTTAAATCAACATTGGTTTAACATCCCTTTAGTAGCGCCGCATTTCTCCTTTTTTCTCACTCAAGGACCATTGACAGTGCGTCTAATGGGATAAAGACCCTGAGGAGCCTGGCACCACCAAGAGGGGATCAGGGGAGAAAGTGTGAGGCTGAAACTGTATATCAGACATGCCAGCAGAAGGCAAAGCACCACTGAGGGAAAGTCCACTGGGGGAGGGGGACAAACTACCCATGGCCAGCTGCAGCAAAGAAGGAGGGTACCTCAGAAGGAATCTTCACCACCTGAACACCAAGCTGCTAGGTAAGACAGTCCACAATGTACAGACTGCATGCAAAAGCGTGCCCGCTGGTTTTGAGGCCAGGAGAGTGCCCCAGATCCTTGTTCTTGTGATCTCCTGCCCGTTTCGCAGGTTTGCTTATGTGCCCTTTCAGGACCATAGGTCCAAAAAAGTCCATGATACATGAAAAATGGTCGCCAGGCAATCACAGAAAAAATGGCCACTGTGGCTCCAGGAAAATGACCACCGGGCCCACCAACCACAGCACTGAATCCTCAGCCCTCACAGGAACAAACCACACTGGAGCCCAAAGGAAACCCCTGATAGAGTTACCCTTTAAACTTCCAGGTTTGTTCTTTAGTCTGTGATAAAGTTTCTATGTTTTGCTCTGCCTATTCCTAGTCTCTTGGTTTCTCAGGTATCTCTTCGTGTTTTGCTTGAGCGTACATCCTTGAACAAATGTAACTAAAATAATAAAGCTGGACATAGTATTGTGGGGATAAAACTAGCTTTAGATAAAGGCTTAATTTCTCACAGGTTTTAGAACAATGACTATCGTTTTATTTGAATTCTTATGACTTCTGAACACTAAAACATATACACCTTTTATAAACATGTATTATAATTATTGGTTGAGGAACCATATTATACCTGCCGACTTGCTTTGTCATATAAGTTTGTATACCATAAATAAAACTTTAAATAGATTTGGAATACAATGGTGCATGTTCAGATTTGTTCCCGGTTATCCGTGTAAGCACCCAGGCTGGACGGGAGAGCAAGTGGATCCTGAATGAAATTACACACCCCACCCGAGAGCCACAAAGCACTACACCGCATAAACAGCAGGCCAGCTCGCTATGAATGGAAGGTCTGGAGGAGGGAGGAAGGAAGCTCCGTGCAGGAGAGACCCAAGGCCTGGAGGGGACACGGCAGGACCAAACCACCCCAGGGAGTACTTAGCGCCGCACACCGGGTCAGGGAAGGCCTGACTCTACTTGCCAATCCAGAAGAACTTGCAGCTGAAACTCCCGGATGGGGTTGACGCAGCCAAACTAGCATGTAGCTAAGGGTCTCAATGCACTTGGTGACCAGACTAGTATGACTACTGGATGTAAATGATTCAGCCTGTTGCCCAACTGCTGATTAAAGATCTCAGCAGGAACATTTCATGGAAAAAAAAGGCTATGGAACCAGAGGTCCCAGCAGGGAACTGGGTCCTCACTCAACAACACTAGGCAGAAATAACAGGTTTGCCTATAGCAGAGGGAGTTTTATACCTGACAGGACTGCCTGTAGGTGATGTGTTTTTTTCTGTCCTACTTCTGTAGGTGGCTCTATAAAGCCCTATGGTCAAAAATAGAAGAGCTGTGTCTGTCAATGAACATAAGAAAAAATATTTTATCACTTTGAGTTGTTTGACAAAATCATAAGCAAAACATTCATTTGGGGTTAATAGCCATTTGTAGTTGTGCAATATTTAGACGGCTTTGACAACTTTTTTTCCCCCTCATAATGTAGAATGATCCAGTATGATGATCCTTTATAGCATTTTATCTATTATCTGCCCAGAATTCAGTATCATTAGTACAGTCCCCCAATTCACCCATGAGTCTGTATCACCATTGTTTGTTTCAACCACTAACCTAATTCATTAGAATTATAATATCCATTTTAGTGGCTTCTTTGGACTACCATTTTTTTAATCGCATGTTAATTATGAATGACAAGATGTAGTTTGACTATGGTAGATGTTTTACATATATTACAGTTGCAAGAAAAAAGTATGTGAACCCTTTGGAATGATATGGATTTCTGCACAAATTGGTCATAAAATGTGATCTGATCTTCATCTAAGTCACAACAATAGACAATCACAGTCTGATTAAACTAAGAACACACAAAGAATTAAATGTTACCATGTTTTTATTGAACACACCATGTAAACATTCACAGTGCAGGTGGAAAAAGTATGTGAACCCTTGGATTTAAATAACTGGTTGAACCTCCTTTGGCAGCAATAACTTCAACCAAACATTTCCTGTAGTTGCAGATCAGACGTGCACAACGGTCAGGAGTAATTCTTGACCATTCCTCTTTACAGAACGGTTTCAGTTCAGCAATATTCTTGGGATGTCTGGTTTGAATCGCTTTCTTGAGGTCATTCCACAGCATCTCAATCGGGCTGAGGTCAGGACTGACTGGGATACTCCAGAAGGCGTATTTTCTTCTGTTTAAGCCATTCTGTTGATTTACTTCTATGCTTTGGGTCATTGTCCTGTTGAAACACCCATCTTTTGTTGAGCTTCAGCTGCTGGACAGATTGGCCTTAAGTTCTCCTGCAAAATGTCTTGATAAACTTGGGAATTCATTTTTCCATCGATGATAGCAATCTGTCCAGGCCCTGACGCAGCAAAGCAGCCCCAAACCATGATGCCTCCACCACCGTACTTCACAGTTGAGATGAGGTTTTGATGTTGGTGTGCTGTGCCTCTTTCTCCACACATAGTGTTGTGTGTTTCTTCCAAACTCAACTTTGGTTTTATCTGTCCACAGAATATTTTGCCAGTACTGCTGTGGAACATCCAGGTGCTCTTGTGCAAACTGTAAACGTGCAGCAATGTTTTTTTTGGACAGCAGTGGCTTCCTCTGTGGTATCCTCCCATGAAATTCATTCTTGTTTAGTGTTTTACGTATCGTAGGTTCGCTAACAGGGATGTTAGCATATGCCAGAGACTTTTGTAAGTCTTTAGCTGACACTCTAGGATTCTTCTTCACCTCATTGAGCAGTCTGCGCTGTGCTCTTGCAGTCATCTTTACAGGATGGGCACTCCTAGGGAGAGTAGTGCTGAACTTCCTCCATTTATAGACAATTTGTCTTACCATGGACTGATGACGTCACTTCCGGTCTTCTGTAGTCGATTGCATCACGTCCAGCGGCGGCTTAGGAGAGGCGGACGCTATCCAATTGTCTGCACGCTGTGATATGTATGCGTTTTTAAAAGTTTCAATCCTGTAAGTAGAAATCTTTTATGCGCAATAAATTGTGATATACGGTACGCACTATGATTGTCCATCTGCTTTCTTGAGCTATCGAGGTCTACCACTAGTTGGGAAAGGAGCCATATACATCTGTTGCAGTGATCAGCCAGGAACCATCGTTTGTCACCATCTAGCCTATCTGACCTGCTGACTGCAAAGCAGTGGGTCCATTCGCTTTGGTAAGTGGGGACACAAGAGGGATCCTGGCACGTTTTCTTGCACTTTTTTGCACTCATTTATATGATTCACTGAAGAGCACTATTGTCACTTCATCACAGTAACAGTTGATTTTTATCATTTTGATGGACATTTATGAACTTTGTATCATATTCGAATAAGTTTCAGAAGTTCACCTTGATTATATTTAATGCAATATTTTATTATTATTATTTTTATCAACACTTGGTATATGATGGGCTGGCGCTGAAATTGTGTACACTATTACAGCTTACTGCTGATATTACAGCAGCCCCCTGGAGAGGTTGGAATTCAACCTCCTTAATAACTTATGTATTTACACTATTATAGCACTTTGATTTATTTTCGTTGGCGCAATCAGTTTTATTAATTATTAATTCTTAATCGTAGGTCTTTTGAGAGCTCTTCTGTGCAAGGCATCATTCACATCAGGCAATGCTTCTTGTGAAAAGCAAACCCAGAACTGGTGTGTTTTTATAGGGCAGGGCAGCTGTAACCGACACCTCCAATCTCATCTCATTGATTGGACTCCAGTTGGCTGACACCTCACTCGAATTAGCTCTTGGAGATGTCATTAGTCTAGGGCAGGGATATGCAATTAGCGGACCTCCAGCTGTTGCAAAACTACAAGTCCCATCATGCCTCTGCCTCTGGGTTTCACGCTTGTGGCTATTAGAGTCTTGCTATGCCTCATGGGATTTGTAGTTCTGCAACATCTGGAGGTCCGCTAATTGCATATCCCTGGTCTAGGGGTTCACATACTTTTTCTACATGCACTGTGAAGGTTCACATGGTGTGTTCAATAAAAACATGGTAACATTTAATTATTTGTGTGTTATTAGTTTAAGCAGACTGTGATTGTCTATTGTTGTGACTTAGATGAAGATTAGATCACATTTTGTGACCAATTTGTGCAGAAATCCATATCATTCCAAAGGGTTCACATACTTTTTCTTGCAACTGTATATTCTACAATCTTCCCACTTTCAAAACGGATTCTAGCAATTGCATAACCATCTTTAATATAGTTTTAGAAATTACATTATTTAACAATCCAATTGGCATTCATTTTGGCCCACAAGAAATGTCAACGCAAAAATTGTAGCTTTAAAGGATTGTCCACTCTTGAACACAAGAGAACAAAAATCATGTGCGGCTCACCAGAACTTGTCAGGACGCTGAGAGGACTGCTGGAAGTAGTGAGTGCTGAGCCCACACTGGCTGGGTTCTGTGCAACGCTGGCAGCTGCTGCTAAAGCTGCCAAATTCTGTATCTGCATGGCACTGAGTCCTGAAACACGCAACACAGGCAAGAGAACGCCACATGCACATTAGCCATTATGTTAAATTGGTTTTGTATTTATAAATTTATTTGGAAAGAAAGAGGAGACGGCACATGTTGATTGTAAGGTAAAAATGAAGGGGTGAAATCCTTAACATATAAAAAGGAGAAGAAAAGGATAGTGAAAGAATATTAAAATAAAAAAGCACACACCTGATGTTGTCTCGGTGGAGTACTCACCTCCCATGGGATGGAGGCCACTCAGGGAGTTGAGGTTGCTGGACGTGGCTGTCTGCTGGAGGAGCTGCAAATAAAGCTAGACATTACACCAAAACAAAACAAGAAGGAGAGTGAGGGCTGAGTCCGGTCTGGGGATAAAATCTACACACCACAGATATCCACAGGGTGTACAAGAACAAGAGTTGTGAGTGGGAAGGGTAGGGGCGAGTTGTTAGAATGGAATCCGCAAAAAAAAAAAAAAAAAAAAAAAAAAAATAAGGTTTTTCTCTTAAATCACAGCAAAAATAGTGTTAAAAAAACTCTGATCCACCACACCATGCATGGGGGTATAAAAAAAAAAAAAAAAAAAAAATACACCTCTATAGAGCAGATTTATGAAAACTGGTACAGCGTAAAGGGATTTTTCAAAATGAGCTTGATGTGGATTAGCAGAACATCTGCAAATCAGGCATTTGCAAGCTGTATAAAACACCTAAGGGCCCTTTCACATGGGCGCTCACTATAGATCATTCAGTTTTTTAGACGGATCCAGGCTGAACCACAAGGTATTTCCATGGGTAGGCGGACGTAAATGGAGAATCATCTGTTTACATTCACCTACATCTGTGTCCAATTCAAGTACATTTTTTTTTATATCTTAAACTTAACTTGGCTCCACTCTTTTCTGTTTAGACAAATCTGTACGGTCGCCGTCCATTTATGTCTGTTTTTAGGCAAGAAACATTTCTTGTCAATACTTGTGTAACCTATGATTGGTTTCTGCAACCAAAAAAATAATGCAAGAGACTGATGTAAACTAAGCAGAACTGAAATGCAAACTGATGTAAATGAAAGTGTCTGTAAACCATTACATATACCCACTGAAGTCACTGGCCTCAGGCGATACATAGAGGTGAAACAAATCCTCTTCCATAAGTTGTACCTGTTTATTTGCAGCCATTTGTCCTGTACATTCCTTTAATACTCAGATAAAAGGGATTTTCACAGACTCTCAAAGCAAGGGGCGGGGAGCTGCAGTTACACACTGTACAAGAGCTCTAAAGAGCTGATTGGAGGGAAGGGACACCCCCCCTTCAAATAGCACACAGGAACGGAACTGAGGCTGTCGATCACAGGCTGTGTGCTGGAGCTCCCTCCCCGTCACATGTTTACCTCATGCAGATAGAGGAATGTGACAGCAGAGAGAAACGGCACTTAGCACTTTGGAAGAAGGTAAATAAACACTACTGATGTATGTGCTTAGCTAAGATTTCATGCCTGAGGTTTACAACCACTTTAAACTGAACTGAAAACAGATGTACAAACAGATGTAAACCAAACCTGTTTTTATTTTAGCAAAAACAGTGGATGACGCCCATGGGAAAGGACCCCATGAGGCTGCTTAAAGGGACTCATGAATATCCTCTTGCTATCCCACCTAACAGTTTTGATAGCAACTGTGAAAACCGTAAAATTAAAAAAAAAAATGTACCTGCTTTAACGTTCCATTCCTACATTCTTTTACCCATTGGCTGGAATTATTTTTTCTTTATTTTATTTCTTTTTTGGCTGACTACACTAACACACAGAAAATATTCAGCAAATCATCAAATAGAATGATGTCATTGTATTGAGGCAGACTTCCTAACTTCTGGGAGACAACGTCATCCCTCCTTAAGTTGCGCGCTCCCCCCCCCCTTCCTCCACTGCCGGGCCAGTTACAAAGTGCAGTGCGCTTCGCGCATGTGCAGCAGGCAATCGGCTGTGAAGCCGAATGGCTTCACTGCCGGTCTCACGTCACACGAATGGCAGTGGCGGCACCTGAGAGCCGATCCAAAAGCTGGGGTGCAGACATCATGGGTACCCTAGACAGGTAAGTGTCCGAATAATAAAAGTCAGCAGCTACAGTATTTGTAGCCGACTTAATTTTTTCGTGGGGGGGGGGGGGCTGTCTTTAAAACAGACAGAAAATCAATTTAATAAAGAATTTAATAAAGAGGTGTGCCATGTGAAGGAATTAAGAACTTACATTAGCTTCCATGCACATATACTGTTAGAAGAGAGGAAGAGGCAAGACGATTTGCATTGTTCACTTTCAAGCGGTTGTCTACCCCCAAAAGGCATTTTTACCTACAGAATAAGGCTTACCTGTAGGTAAAATGAATATCTCCTAAACCTGTATAGTTTAAGAGATATTCCACTTGCATACAGCCGCTGACATCACAGCGCATGCGCAGTGATGTCCCGGAAAGACTGCCAGAAAGATAGGCTGCGAGGCCCCGCGCCGGGGCCGTGAACCCGGAACCGGAAGAATCCCCACAGGGAAGATGTCAGCTCCCTCTGTGCATACTAGCTCATTATGCCTTTGAGAAAAAGGTTTTTTTTTTGTTTGTTTTTTCGGTATGCAACCGCTTTAAGCTCTTGCAGCTCCTCAATCTTTTTCAGGCAACAAAACTCAAGATTCATAAATCACCAGAATATTCTGAGCAAGCGCTTTGTGCCAAAAAGGGTAAACTGGCCTCATAGGTGATTTTACATGCCAGACAAATGAATCATTCGAAAGGCTCTATTAATGTAAATCTTCCCTCAAGCCAAATGTTTTTAAACTCTGAATCTGGTGGCTAAAGGGGTTTTCCACATTCAGAAACAAAATGTCTTTTTCTACATTGGAGAATAAATTGAAAAGCCACAGATTGTGTGGTTAACAGCCAAGCCTCACCTTTGCTCCAGCTTTCATAAATCACCCCTTTGAGCTCACTCAATAATTCAGCACATTGAGCAAAGTACTAATAGTGTACTGTACAAAGCAACCAATCAAAAAACACCATGCACTGCACTTAAATTATTAAGACAAGTGAATCCTGATTGGTTTTCATGTTAGTGTATTCTGCCCTTTGTATGGTTTAGTGAATAATACCACTTACATCATATGGACACCTGCACAAATGAACTGAACGCATAGAAGTGGCAACTGGGCAGTGTCAAGAGCTAAAAATTACATTTAGAAGCCATGTGTAAATTTTGTCCTTAGAAAAATGTCTTCTATATTTAGCTGGGTTCCCATTTCATGGATTCAGTCACCATACTTCATTGGTGTTTGCTGCAGTGCTTTATCCACTAAAGAAAATCAACTTAATGAAATGTCAGTGCAACTCAGAAAGCCCACACATTATAAGTGCTTTATAGGGGGAATGTTTCATATCTCATGAAGGTTGCAGCACCTTAGATGTATGGAAAATTTGGTTGGTCCAGCAGAAAGCAAATGAATTTCGATCAATACTGTTCCCGATCTAATCATTGATCCCTCTCAAATGAGACTACTGGTTATTATTCATTCAATCAGTGCTTGCAGCCAATCGGCTGCAGCACTGATCGGTGTAAGTGAAGTCCCACTGTCAGAGTACAATAGTGCAGTTGGGAGGATTCCTCCATCCACCTGGCTTGTGCGGATGGGGGGGGGATATGTTCAGTTTATTTTGATCAGCCCACTTTTAACAAGCACTAGTAGTTGGGAGTGCGGCTCACTAGTTTCTCATGCGGTTGATTAAGCCAAAATGCTCTGATTAAAACTGGAAAAGAGGGTGGAATACTGTATGGGGAGACCTACAGCAGGGTCCATCTAGTTACATTGCTGTTTCAATCTGCTCAGCATTACTAAGAGGGCTGCCTTGGAGCTAGTGGTTTTAAGTCAAACAGATTAAACCAACTGAAGGACACTTAATATAAAACAAAAAGCGCGTCATGATTTTTCCACTACATTAATCACTATGTACTGATAAAGGTAGCAACTTTGGCATAGGCTTGTGACAAAATGATTTTTCCTTCGACTGCAGATATCTCATCTTGGGTAACATACTGGCACCATAATTAGCGGTCTACTTTTCTTTAAAAAAAAAAAAATCTATTTCAGGCCTCTTCTTCATGACAAAGTTCTAGATGTCCAGCTCAAATGTAGAACAGGTGTCCAAAGACGTTCTGTGGCAGGTAAATGGCACCGCAAAGCCAAACAAAACTCAAGCAATACTTACTGCTAAGTACTGTGGTGCCAGACTGTTCAGTCCTGCAAGATTCCCCCACACAGAAGCTGCATTTATTTGCTGCATCTGTTGCTGGAGCTGTTGTGCCATTCGCTTCTGTTCTTTGTCTTTCTGTGTGTCTGCAAACTTGACGACAATTGGAGAGGAACATCCCTAACAAAACAAAACGCCAGTCAGATCCAGACAACTGTTCCTGGAGGGCCTCAAACAGTGGACAGCCAGAGAAAATTGAGCAAAAACTGAAACAGTTGAGTATTGTTTACCTCCATGGTTTGTGCTTGGTGCATGGCTTTGATTGCTGTCTGTGCCATAGATCTAGTTGAAAATGTGATAAATGCACAACCTATGGCAAATAAATGGGGAAAACCACTAAACAACTTTGTCCATAGCAAGTCATACTTTAACACTGCAACTAAACAAGCATGTGAAATCTGTAATCCTACTTACCCCTGCTCAACCCATCAGGTCCCCGCAGAATTCTGCATTCTTCTATTTGCCCAAACTGAGAGAACATAACCCGGATATCATTCTCATTAACCTTCTTAGACACCATTCCAATAAACAACTTTCTGTCTTCAACTGCTACAGGAAAAGTACCAGAAAGACAGTCAGGGAGGGCACACAGGCTTGCTGCAAACAATTAGGCAACAGTAACAGTCAGCACAGAGATACTAGCCTTTCAAAACAAATACAAGGAGACAGCATGTGATGTAAACAGTTAAAAATGAAATCATATGAAAATCTAAGTTATATACAATAATGCAATCAGCCTAAAGTGCACATCCAGCATTTTTTTTTATAAATTTCATTTTTCATAGATTAGGGGAGCATTAGAACTTTCTGGTTGCTGCTATCCAGGGACCAGTTTAGAAAGGTTTTACCATCAACAAATTTCATAGTGACAGCAGTAATGAGGCAGGATAGAAAACACACACACACACACACACACACTAAATACATTTTAAAATTAATATATATATATATATATAAAATAAATATTATATTAGAGCTGCAAGATTCTGCTTAGAATAAAGAACACGATTCTCACGGCGTAACATCTTACATATACAAATAAATTGGGCTAACAGCACTGTTTATTTTTTTTTGAAAGTGTAATTTTTCTCCAAAAAATTGTGTTTGAAATTCCACTGTGCAAACACCATGTGACATAAAATAATGCAACAACCACCATCTTATTTTCTAGGGTCTCTGCTAAAAAAAAAATATATATATATACACACACATAAATCACACACACACACA
>BLSH010395942.1:976169-989824 GCA_018402905.1 Glandirana rugosa
GGCGTACGCGGAAGACGTACTGTTTTATGTTGGTGACCCCTTGATCTCTCTTTCCAATATCATGGGGGAATTACAGAGGTTTAGCACCTGTCTCTTATACACATCTATATATATATATATACATACATACATACATACATATATACATACATACATACACACACACAGTGCTCAGCATAATAAGTACACCCCAACAGGTTTATCAGGAAACCTTTAGGCTTCATGCACATGGACTTAAAAAAAAACAGCCAAAAAAACGTCAGCTTTTACCAGCGTTATATTATGGCCGTTTTTTTCACGTTTTTAAAGGGCCAGCGTTTTTTTTTTGTTTTTTTTTCAATTGGTCTAAAACGTCCAAAAACGTTGGGGATTGACGTTTTTAGCGTTTTTAGACGTTAAGTGTTTGAACGTTTTTACAGCTGAAAACAGACCAAAAAACCCTCAGCTCTTGGGGTTTTTTTACAGCTCATAAACATCACTGCTAAAAACAGTTGATAACAGCCTGTGTGTGCATGAACACCTAGGATAACATGATGGAGGGTTTATTAAAAACCGTCTGCAGCTGAAAAGAGCTGCTAAAAACAGTCAAAAAACTTCCTGTGTGCATGAGGCCTTACTATCCTTTCACTATCAACATTTTTCTATGGGGACTATACTACAAAACACACCCACAAATGTGGACCATTGATTGAAACCAAGATTTGTTAATTTATATACACGAAAATAGTATTTATCATAATAAAATGAATTCAAGACCATGTTGCAAAAATGAATACACCCCAATGAAAGTCTAAGACGCCTTTCACACGGAGGCGCTTTACAGGCACTATTTAGCTAAAAATAGCGCCTCAGAAATCACCCCCCATCCACTGCAATGTGAAAGCCGGAGTGCTTCCACACTGGGGCGGTGAGCTTGAAGGACGTTACAAAAAGTCCTGCAAGCTGCATCTTTGGAGCGATGCGGTGATATGCCACTAATCCACCGCCCCTGCCCATTGAAAACAATGGGGTAGCGCTTCCGAAGCGGCTGCACACCGCCTCAGAAGCGCCGAGAGCTAGCACTTTTAACCTCTTGTGGCAAATAAAAATGCACCGCTCCCGCCGCCGTAGCGCCACTGTAACAGCGGTAAATCCAAGTTGTGACTAGCGGGGATTTACCATTAACACCCCACCGCCCCCAGTGTGAAAGTGCCTTTAGAAGCAAAGCTAGATTTTATACAAAAAAAATAATCATAATTGGCAAAAATTCAACTACAGGCCAGTCTAATTGTTCATTAAACAAGTGTCCAGCAGACAGATGATTATAAAAAGGGTGTTACTTAACGAATACCCCTTCCCATTTCCTGCGGTCAGCTCTATATTGAAAGAGAAGTGCTACCATCACTCCATGCCCTTGGCCACCGTGCATTTTTCCAACATAACAATGATCCAAAACACACATGTAAGGCCACTGTTGCATTTCTGAAGGAGATAAGGGTGAAAGTGATTCAGTGGCAAGTATGTCTCCTGATCTGAAGCCAATCGAACACCTATGGGGAATTCTAAAGAGACAAGTTGAGCATCACTGTCCATCCAGCATCCAGGCTCTAAAAGAGGTCGTTTTTGAAGAATGGAAAGAGATAGATGTTGCAATGTAGCCAACTTGTTCATTCCATGCCTAGAAGACTTGGTGCTGTCATGGAGGTCATCCAAATACTAGATGTAGCAGTTTTCGTTGCGGGTGTATTAATATTGCATCAACTAATTTGAGTAAAAATGAAGATTTTGTAATCTAAGTTATATTAACGTTACTTTCATGTAATGAGCTAAACAAATGTTCTAGAACACTCAGTTTTGCTAATATTTTAGAAAATTGTTCTGGTATTGAGATATTGATTACAATTTTACTTTTCAAAAGGGGTGTACTCCTTTATAGTACTGTGCAAAAGTTTTGTGCAGGTGTGAAGAAATGCTGTAAAGCATGCTTTAAAATATATATATATTTTAATTGTGTATTTTTAGCAAAAATGCAAAGTGAACAGAAGGAAAATCCTAATCAAATCAATATTTGGTGTGACCACCCTTTGGCTTCAAACCAGCATGAATTCTTCTAGGTACACTTGCACAAAGTTTTTGAAGGAACTCGGCAGGTAGGTTGTTCCTAACGTCTTGAAGAACTAAGCACAGATCTTCTGTAGATATCGGCTGCCTCAAATCCTTCTGTTTCTTCGTGTAATCCCAAACAGACTCCATGATGATGAGGTTAGGGCTCTGCATGGAATCACTCACTTCCAGGACGCCTTGTTCTTTACACTGAAGATAGTTCTTAATGACATTGGCTGTATGTCTGGGGGTCCTTGTCCTGCTGCAGCATAAAATTTGGGGCCAATCACACGCCTCCCTGATAGTATGGCATGATGGACAAGTATCTGCCTGAATTTCTCAGCATTGGCAAGTTCGTTAAAAAACTGCGTGCAATGTCTAATCCGATGTGCGCTTATTTTAACGCATTGGCCTCAAGTACTATCATACCCAAAGAAAGGTTACTTGCCCATATCACAGTCATCCCCAAAGAAGGGAAAGATCAGAATGCTCCCAGCAGTTAGACCATTTTCGCTCCAAAATACCGACATAAAAATAATGGCAAGGATCCTAGCTAACCGCCTTAAACCCAAAATGCCAACAGTGATTCGCCCAGACCAGACAGGCTTTATTGCAGGGAGGGAAGCTAGAGACAACTAATCATGTGATCCAACTGATACATTTGGCACAGTCACAGACCGACCATTAACCCTGCCTCCTGCTTTCTACTGACGCCAAAAAGGCGTTCGACAGGATGGATTGGGTATACCTTTGAGCAGTGCTCATTAGACTGGGCCCTGGTCCCCGTATGCTCTGCTGGATAGCTTTGCTTTATGGCTTCCCAGAGGCCTGAGTTAAAGTGAACAGCATCCTATCAGATGCGTTCCCCATTCATAATGGAACTAGGCAAGGGTGCCCACTGCCCTCACCCTGGAACCACTGCTTAATAGGATACGCCTGAATCCAGATGTTAAAGGGTTTCTGCGTAGGGTCAGCAGAGCATAAACTATTGGCGTACGCGGAAGACGTACTGTTTTATGTTGGTGACCCCTTGATCTCTCTTTCCAATATCATGGGGGAATTACAGAGGTTTAGCACGCTTTCCAATTTCAAAATTAACTATAACAAGTCTGAAATCCTATCTCTGAATGTCCCCTACAGTTTATGTACATAGCTGCAAGCCTCAATCTTCTGGTGCCACACTTACTTGAAATAATTGGGTGTTCATCTCACACCTCTTTGCTCCCAGCTATACACCTGTACCTATGCCCTGTTACTTTCTTCCATAAGAGTAGATTTACAAAGCTGGGACCGAGAAACCTTCTCACCCTCTGCAGCTATGGGATGCCTTAAATAACTTGGGGAAGCTAGACCCTCAGTTTTCCTTCTTAGCTCCCCCATAGAGGGCTTCCCCTGGTTTACGCCAGAGGAACACCTATCCTTTTTTCGATCCCAGGTGGCAGATGGAGAAGTTAGATTTGGCAGTTTAGTCCAAGAACAGGGGCTTTTACTGTTGCATACACTTAGAGCCCAATATGGTCGATTTCCATTAGATGACTGGAGGTATGAGCAGCTTCAACATTTTACCTGTGGCCTGCCCCAGAACACTCGCTCTCCTTCCTCCTCCACCCCTTTTGAGAAGCTTTGCATGTCAGCCAACAGGATCCCGCGCTCCATCTCCATTTTATATGGAATGTTACAGGGGTTGGAACCCAAGGGAAAGTCTATTTACGTCAGAGTGGGAGAAGAGCCTGCAACATGAGTTTAGTGAGACACAACTGGATCACTTATTTCATCTTACCCACTCCAGTTCTGTTGATACGAAAATGCAGGAAAATGGGTTCAAACCATTATCACGATGGTATAGAGTCCCCTGTAAGCTAGCTAGGATTTACCCAGCTCTCTCGGAGGCTTGCTGGAGGGAGTGTGGACATCAAGGTACATTACTACACATTTGATGGGAGTGCCCTAAGTTGCAACCCTACTGGCCAGACATCAGATCCCAAATAAAAGTCATTCTGGATATTGATCTACCCGACTCCCCAATGAACTTCCTGCTTCCTCACCTTTTGAATGCGGCTAATGAATGATCCCGTTTATTGGAAGAGGGCCCAAATTCCAGGCCGCCCGGAATGAATTTGCCATGTGAATGACATTATGGTTGCAGAGAAATGGATGGAAACATACAAAGGCCGATATGAAAAGTTTTATGGTAGGTGGGCCACTTGGATTCATTGTACTTGCAAGGCCCTGTCGGACTCACAACCGACCAGTACTTGACACTCAAGAATTAGGCCCCTTTCACACGGACGGATAGAATTCAGCTTTTAGCTGTGGATAGATGAAGTTATCTACCGCAGCTATACTCCGACAATTCTTTCCTATGGCCCCATTCACACTCTGCATTTAGCAACAGTTTCATTACAGACGATTATGTGCGATTAGAAAAAATGGATTTGAATGTGTCCAGAAACGAAGTAATGCAGCTATTTGCACATAACTGCAGATAAAAGCAGTGCACTTTGTCACCTGCGGATAGCAGCGGCAACAAGCAAAGAAAATCAACAGGAAGCACATCAGTAATGTCAAGAATATTCCACTGCAGCTAAACGCAGCTGCACGTAAACGCAGCTAAACGCAATGTACAAGTGCAAGTAATCGTTGTGCCTGGAGTCTTGGCATTTCAAAATAACAAAACACGCTTTTAACAGCGGCAGAACAGCCACTCGTGTGAAAGGGGCCTTAAAATTGTCAGAGCTGACCTTGACCTGATCCACTGAGATATTTGAACCATAATTGAACAAGCCCTTTAGTAGAGTGCTATTTCTGTTACTTTTGTTCTTTTTCTTCTTGTTCTCTTTATATATCTGCTCTTTTAGTCTACGTTTCTTACGTCCATTCTGTGGTGCTTGGTCCTCTTTGACACAAACATATGTAGCTGGATCCGGGGCAGTATGATGTTTATATTCCTCATCTGTTATGTACCATGATTGTTGACCACCTGGAGTGGACAATTTCTTAATACTTTCTCTCTGACTGTTTTGTCAAGGTCTGTCTTTTATATACATACATATATATATATATATATATATATATATATATATATATTTGCATACATAAATTAAGATTATATAAAGAAAAATAAAAAAACTGCATGCAAGTGTATCTAGAAGAATTGATGCAGTTTTGAAGGCAAAGGGTGGTCACACCAAATATGTATTTGGATTTCCCTTCTGTTCATTTTTCATTTTGGTAATCGATATAAACTATTAACGTAAACTATTATATCTATCTCACACACACACACACGCATTAAATTTATGACCACCCAATATTAATTCCCACTTTTGCCACCAAAAGAGCCCTGACCTGTTGAGGCATGGGCGCCACTAGACCTTGGAAGGTATGCTGTGGTGTCTGGCACCAAGCCGTCCAGTAGCAGATACTATAAGTCCTGTAAATTGCAAGTCTATATATATTGGACTTGTTTTTCCAGCACATCCCATAGATGGATTGCGGTCTGGAGATATCGGAGGCCAAGTCAACGCCTCAAGCTCGTTGCAGTGCTCCTTCTCAAAACATTGTTAAACCATTTTTGTAGTGTGGCAGGGCACATTATCCTGCTGAAAGAGGCCACTGCCATCAGGGAATAACATTTCTATGAAGGAGTGTACTTGGTAAGCTACAATCTTTAGGTAGGTGGTACATGACACAGTAACATCCACATGAGTGGCAGGACCCAAGGTTTCCCAGCAGAACATTGCACAAAACATGACACTGCCTCTGCCAGCTTGCCAAAATCCCATACTACATGCTGGTGACATCTCTTCCCCAGGTAACACACCCCACCGGCCAACCACATGATGTAAAAGAAAACATGATTCATCATACCAGACCACCTTCTTCCATCATTCTGTGGTCCAGTTCTGATGCTCATGTGCCCATTGTAGAAGCTTTTGGCTCTGGACATGGGTCCAGCATGGGCACCCTGATCGGTCTCTGCCTGCACAGCCCGATACACAACCAACTGTGATGCACTGTGTGTTCTGACACCTTTCTACGGGAACCAGCATAAACTTTTCCAGCAATTTGAGCTACAGAAACCGTTCTATTAGATCGGACTACAGGGGCCAGCCTTAGCTCCCTACCTGCATCAATACAGTGTGGCTGCCCATGACCGAGTCACTGGCTTTCCTTCCTTGGACCACTTTTTGTCGGTCAGACTACTGCAGATTCCACAAGAGCCGCAGTTTTGGAGTTGCTCTGACCCAGTCAACTCGCCATTATAATTTAGCCATTGTCAATCTTTAGGGACAACATATTCACTCGCTGCCTGATAGATCCCATCGTAATGATATAATCAGTGCCATTCACTTTACCTGTCCTTGTTCATAAAGTTATGGCTGATGGTGTGTGTGTGTGTGTGTGTGTATATGTATATGTATATATATATATATATATACATATATACACATACACACATACACACACACACACTAATATATTAGTAAAGCAAGGGAAGACTAGAACCCCTTTTCATTTTGTGTCTTTGTCTGCAGATTTTTTCCCTCACTTTGTCTCAGAAAACCATTGTCACAATAGTAAGCGAGGAAAAACTCTAGTAGAGTCCTGGACATTAGTAGTGCTTACAAGTGGTAATCCTTCCCCAATCCAAAATAAAATAAATAAATAAAAAATGTTGTGGATGGAGTCATGGCCCGAATGCTCGTTCTGAAAATCGGATGAAAAATCCCGCTTTCGAATCAATCATACAATAATCGGATCGTTAGTACAGAGCTTTCGAAAGCAGATCATGACAGTTCATCCGATATTATTCGATCGGACAAACACAAAAAAATTTCTCGTATTATACTAGATCAGACGATTTTAATCAGTACAGTTGTCGTCCGAAAATACAAATAGACTACAACACATGACACCATTTCAGATTTTTTTATTCTGTCGTATGAGAACTTTCGTGACTTTAGTACACTCTTCCGATTCAATCTGAGATTAGCATGCAAAAAAAAAAACAAAAAAAAAAAAGGACGATCTGTTGTCCGATTTTTCGGAACGTGTGTGCGGGCCATTACACTTGGATGTAAAGTATTAAATCAATAAGTGTTTTAAAAACACAGTTACTGTGTAACAATTTTAACTATATATGTTAACAGTAATATTTAACTGATCAAATAAACATGCTACCTGCTTTGTAGAGTTTGGCCAAGGCATTGCCCCCAACTCATGTAAAGAGTGAATCTGACCTTAAAGTAGAACTATAGGCAAAACTTTTTTATTTTGGATAGTAAGGGAGGGTTAGAACACGTTTTTTTTTTTCACCATCTGTATCTCATTGCGGAGATTTCCTTCACTTCATGTCTGATAGCCAAAAAGGAAGTGAAAGGTAACCCCGGCAAATGACGGGAATTCTTTGGTGACCCCCAGTTCACCAGAACTAGTGTCCCCATTGGAATATTTCCCATTTATTACTTTTCTGGGGACAACCCGAAATTTGGGATTTTCTTTTACTTTCAATGATAATGGTAAACAGGACAAATAGAGAGGGTGATTCTGGTGCTCAAATCCATCTCCTCACTATCCAAAAGAAAAAAAAAAAAAAGAAAAAAAAAAAAAGTTTTGCCTTTAATTATACTTTAATCCAAACAGCCCCTGAATAGGGCAAACTGAGCTAACTCATCAGTCACTTAATGGGAACCTGTCAGAATTGAAATATGGAAATACCATTGCTGCTAATGGCGTATGCCCCAGGGTTGTCATGACCCTTTTTTTTTTTGTACTTGGAGAGCCTGATCAGGACATGCAAGTGCATGTTAGGTGTCAGGGCAATTGATGTTCTAGGTTAATGACTAGGGTAAGTAGTGAAAACCTAAAATAAACAGTCAGCAATGACGGCTCCCATATATATGTCTTGACAAGATTTTCCCATGTATGGATGCTTGTCACATTCCCAGATGACATGGACAATTTTATCATATGAAATACGAAAATCAAAATAGGAGCAGCATGTAAAAAATATTATAGTCTGGTTAAAAATGTTGAAGCCTAGTCAGAAACCGCTTGTAGTTCAACATTAAATCTCCTATGTTTAGATTTTTTTTTAGTCAGCTTTACAACTTTCCATTTCCCCGTCATGCTTCTTGGACAGCAAAGGGTCAAAGAGCAGGCAGTGTAATAGTGCCTGTCAACCCATTGCAGATGCACACACCGTGCACTAAAAAAAGACACCACCTCTCCCAATCTGCAAACTATAGACTTTTTTGTAAAGAGAATATTCTGCGTGGTATTCAATATTTTGACAAGCTGCAATCTCAGATTCACCTCCAAATGGTGCTGCAAATGAAAGCAGCATTTGGCTTGGAGCTACAAATTTGGGAACTACTCAAGTTAGGCCCCTTTCACACTGAAAGTCGTGCAATTTTAGCCGCGGTTTAGATGCGACTTTAAGCAATTGCCTGTGTAATCTTGAGGTCGGTGGACCTCAAATCACATCAAAGTCAGACCAAAGTAGTGCAGGGACTACTTTGAAGTCGCACAGATATGAATGGTACTCGTTGGAAATAATGGGGCACGACTTGTCATGCGACTTTGCATTCCCAAGTCGCCGGAAAAGTTGCACAAGTGTGAAAGGGGCCAGAGACCAAAGCCTGCCATCACCAAGAGACTTTTAATTTGTTTAAACAAGTCCCTAACTTTGCAGCACACTGCCTTTGTGCTTACAAATCATAGCTAACAACACTTCACAATGCACATTATAAATAATGGATAAACCTATAGTATGTAGAAGATGCAGTAGCTTGTTGATGCAGGTACGGGTAATGGTAAAGGCTATACTCACAAAACAAGAGAATGAGAAAAAAAACTATTCTAGGAGGTCAAAGCTTTTAGGTTTATAACAACTGCACATTCTTAAAAACAGGTTATTTTTGCTCAAGGCTTAAATCTGCACAAGTGGCTCCGTCTTAGGCAAAAAGGTGTCAAATGACAAGACCGTAGCAGTGACAATGGCAATAGACCGTGAGTAATGAGCCTGTGGAGAATGCAGTATTCACATTAGACACCCTTAGGCCTCATGCACACTGGTCGAATCTAGTGCATACAAGAACATTATTGCATAAACCGGCAGAGGATGCATTTTAAAATTGCAGACTTCAATAACGCTTTAGGCTACATTCACACTATTAAGGCCAGTGCGAATTGTAGCGCCAGACATTATTGCATAAACCGGCAGAGGATGCATTTTAAAATTGCAGACTTCAATAACGCTTTAGGCTACATTCACACTATTAAGGCCAGTGCAAATTGTAGCGGCAGGAATCTTCTGCGGCTCTAAGCAGCTAGGTGAGGCTGTCAGCCCCGTTCACTATGACAGGTCACCGACGGCCTCAGCTAATCACTGGCTGTGCAGACAGAGCTGCAGCAGTAATCAAAAGATTCCCGGTGCTACAATTTGTACCAGTCTTAATCGCTGGTGTGATTGTAGCTTTAGGCTTAGTTCACACTGGTGCAATGCGGGAAATCCTGCAAATCCAATACGGGTTGCCGCATCGCACCTGAATCGCCGGCGGTTCACACTGCCCTCTGCGAACTGCTGTGGGTGTCAATACAAAGTTAATGACACCCACAGATCGGTTCACAGATCGCAGTGCGACCTGTGAATTCAGACAGGAATCGGATCGCATGGGTGAGAACACCCATGTGATCCGATTTCAGTGCGGACCAAAAAAGGGTCCTGCACCATTTCGGTCCGAAAACGATACAAATTCAGTCATACAACCTGTATGGCTGAATTTGCATCATACAGACATCACATGCAATCTGCACAGCGGTGCCAATCACATGCAATGTCTGACATCGCTATAGTGTGAACCCAGCCTTAATGAGAGAGGAGCACAAATATCAGAACACACCTGAGAAGACCTCAGAACTAAGCGACATACCATTATTCTTCTCACTGTCAGCTGGCTTCATCTGAATTGGATGATGCATCTAAACACAGAACAGGAAAGAAAAATAGGCTGGTGAGATACTAGAATTCCTGACAGTACATTCACAGATAAACACGCTGAATAATTTCCACTAAGTGCTGAAATACTCACCCCAGGAAGGATCTTCATGTTATGCAAAGCATTTTGTGCTTCTAACGCAGCTTTACGTGTGTAGAAAGTGATAAAACAACAACCTTGAGGAGGGAAAAAAAAAATCATTAGTGCCGGAGGAGACAGATGTTTGTAATAAATATGAGCACACCCATGACCCGTACACATCAGAACAATTCTGCAAAAGACCCCAATGATCAAATCAACGAGAGGAGTGGTCAGAATCTGGAAGAGCACTCTGTTTCTAAAGCCCTCTAGAAAACAGTTTGGGGGGAGGCAGCCAGGGAACATTGGGAAGAAGAATGAACATATAAGTAGTCCTGCATGCACTCTCAAAGCAGAAGATTGTTTTACTTCATTGGCCACTGGCAAAAGCAGGACAATCTCTAGTTAAAGAGGAAGTAAACTTCCTCTGCTGACATTTACCTATAGGTAAGCCTATAATGAGGCTTACCTATAGGTAGTGAAAATATCTCCTAAACGTGCATCGACACATGACATCATTGGCGCATGAGCTCTGAAGGAATGGCCACCGGTGCCGTTCCTTTCGAGCCCCGTGCCGTGAACTGCGTGCATGCGCAGCAGTGACATCATCGTGGCTCCGGGCAATCAGTGGCGGAGCCTGCGGACCTGGGAGAATTTCTGGGGGAAAATATCAGCCATCTCAGCGGTGTGCGGGCACCACTGGAACAGCTTCGTTCTAAGGTAAAGTATTTCATAATGAATAAATATTCGATACATACTAGCTCATTATGCCTTTGTCTTACAGTGATTTTTCTTCTTTTTTTTCCCCCCCAGAGTTTACAACCTCTTTAAACCTGGGTTCACACTGCTGCGAGAATGAAAAAAATGTCAGTTCAGCTGAAATCGCACGATTTCATACCCACCTGTCAGTCCAACTCCAGGGACGATTTCAGAGACATCTGTGCGGGTTTCTGCACAGATGTCTATTGATAATCGCACCTGAAGTCGCCAATAGTTCAGGAACTACTTTTGGGACTCGTTGCGGTGCCGCACCAATTCGGACAGTGCCATTGCAGGCAACTGCTGCCGTTTTGGCATGCAATTTGACATGTCAGACTGAACGGACTAGTCACCGGTAATGCCTATGATCTCATGCTAAATTTCATCAGAACAGCATTCAGAGTCAACAGTGCCTTGGACCTCACACTGCAGATATACAACTATAAGCTGTAGGCCAGGGTTTCTCAACCGAGGTTCCGTGGAACCCTAAGGTTCCTCCAGAGGTTGCTAGGGGTTCCTTGAGCAATGGTCAATTTCTACCTCTCAGATAAATTCCCAATGATACCATTGATATTTTTAGCTATCTGTAAGGGGGTAATTCTTCCCAATGACCACAAGAGTAAGGAGCATTCTTCCCACTGACCACCACACTAATGTATCATGAGTTTTTAGCAGGGGTTCCCTGAGACCGGATAATTATTTCAAGGGTTCCTCTGTGTTGAAAAGGTTGATTAAGGCTGCTGTAGGCATAAGAGTATCGAGGCACACTCACATACCAGGAAGTGGACTGTTTTTTTTTCCCCTGGAGGAATTTGAGAGTAGATTTTTTTTTTTTAGGGTACTGCTTAGGCACAAATAAACATTTGTAGATGTTCTCTAGAACAGAAAAAGTATACTTTTTGGGTTCAGTTACACTTTTGAGTGAAACACAAAGCTTCTGAGACATCTCAGGGTTATACCACTGCCCAAACTGCATCAAGTCTCAAAAGTTTGCAATTTTTATTTACTTAAAATAAAATTACTTTTTATTTCTTTTTTTCTGTCAATAGAAATCATGTGAAGAAAAGGAGTATAAAGATTTACCACAGAACGTAAAAATCTAACACCCACATTTTCCATGCTGTACACCCGACCACTCTGAAAATGCCAGGTGCCATAATTATCAAATCTTTAAAAGATTTTTTTTTTTTAAGAATCATACCAAGGTGTATGCAGCATCGTTCCGATGCTATATCTGTCCCCCGCTGGGTCTAAGACTGAGAACTGAGCAATCAAACAACGCTGATCGCTTATTTCTCAGTGAGCAGAGAGCTGGTGACTGTTGGTCACTGGTGCACTGAGCTGTGGAGGGGCAGAGAGGGCTGGGCTCAGGCTCTCAGTGACCTGCTGAGAGGCTGAGCCAGGTGCCGATCCAAGGTCCTGGGTGGATCGCACCAGCAATGAAAGATTAAAAGTAGTCCGTTTTTTAAAAACTATTTTTAAGTTTACTAGCACATTTTTTTTTCAACACAACAAAAGTGAGATTAAATCTCTGCAAAGTGAGGGGAGTTAGATGCCCTCTTAGTTGTGAGTATGTGTACCCACTGGAAGTTTATCCTCACCTCTTGTTCTGCTTACAACTCTAACATTTTGGCAATGGTGCCAAGAACATAGAATTTAATTAGCAGGGACAGAGGACAATATAGAATAAAAAAAACAAATAAAAAAACAAAAAACAAACACTGGCATGGGTTCTGATGCCTTCTTATTTGCGCCAAAACTAAAAGAAAAGATTTGGATATACATTTACTTTAAAAGGAGAATTCCAAGATGTATCGCCAGAAAGGACTGCGGGATGTCAGTGTAATGTGTTACTCTAACCTCTACACTGACGTTTTAAAGATAAAGCACAGTTTCCTTGTACGTTATTTCAATTGGTCAGCACCATAACTGCTAAAGCAGCAAATATTTCAAATCAAATAGTGTTCTAGGAATAAAGCAATTGGCTAATGATAACACTCGCCTCACAAAGGTTCTCACAGAAAACATACCGTACTGCAAGAAGTTCTTCTATAAAATTGAATGGAGGGAGCTGAATTAAAGACGCATATTAATGCAGCCATGTATGCAGTAACGTATCCTTAATTTTTTATTATGTACACAACACAAGTAACTGAATAGGACTTGGGATCAGCCTCTTGCAATCCACTGTACAACAGCTTAGACTGTGAGAAAGAGAAGCAGCATAAATGAGTAAATTAGTTGTGCTACATTGTTTGCTAGCAAGGTAGATGCTAATTGGAAAGAGTGTGCCGCATCAGAGAGATTAGCTCAGTGTGCCGCTTCCCCTCCCGATGTCCAATCACAGGCTGGAGGAGGGATAAAACCTGTGCGCTACTTAGCAGCAGAGAAGAATCATGCCTTCTGCCCTGCCAGAACTGTGCTGTGTGGCAGAATGATACAAAACTCAGAACTGGATGGACATAGATACAAGTGCTTTGGCTGGTAAAACAGCTTGGCTATATGTATTTTATAAGTATAGTTAGCCATTTGCTTAGAGCCCTGCTTTAAGAATAGACATTAATTATCCAGCTCTATCCATATACAACAGTGGTCTCCAAACTGTGGCCCCTTGTCTGCCTTTATCCAGCCCTTGGGGCACTACTCCAACTAAAACTAATGACAGGGCACGATTTTCTTCCACTGATGCCAAGGCATTTTTTGCTCCAACTGGCCACAGTTGGGGGGGGGGGG
>BLSH010395942.1:989834-1015477 GCA_018402905.1 Glandirana rugosa
AAACTAATGACAGGGCACGATTTTCTTCCACTGATGCCAAGGCATTTTTTGCTCCAACTGGCCACAGTTGGACCCCCCCCCCCCCCCTAAAGTCTGAAGGACAGTAAACTGGCCCTGTGTTCAAACAGTTTGGAGACGCCGCTATGCAACAAGTAAAGTAAGCCACAGCTGAATGACATGAGCTCAACCTCACTTCCAACAGGAGGGCCAGAAATCCTTAAGACACCTAACTAGACCTTAGCTTACCTTTACTCTGTGGAGGATTCTGACTTCTGTCTCTCAAAATGTTGATTTCATAGACTGCGCCATACTGTTCAAATAGTTCCCGCAGTTCTTTTTCTGACCAGCTGCGAGGGATCTGTCCCACAAACATTTTGATGGAGTCGGGATCCGGGTGGTCTGGATGGTCCATGGTGCCGTTCATTTTCTTGGATCTGCAACAGAAGACAGTCGGCGGCTTCAAACGTCAGACACAGAAAACAAAATTCCATCAAGCAGGAGTGAAAAAGTTCTTCATGAGTTAACGGTGCATAGAGTTAACAAAAGCTCCACATTAGGAGTTGAGTTGGTGTTATGTATGGGACAAATACAGCACACACACAAGAATGTGAAAAGTCAGCAACTATCAAGAAAATGGCCGTGTCCGCTACAAGATCAGACAACTGCATGAAATCAGAGCACCAGACACGCATACCTATGACCCCCGAGACAGGTGGAGGTGAATTAGCTGCTTAAAATAAAAAAAAAAATTAAATAGCGAAGTCACACTTGAATAAGATGACAAAAGTGACAAGGACACCATGAAAAGGCACAAAAAAAAAAAATTTAAAGCAGAGATACCTCTTGAATCTAGAGGGAGACGGCTCAAAAATAACACTTACACAGGACTGGAATTCAGAGAGCAATGATCCACCATCATCTCAGGCAGGAAATCAAGTTTAAATGAAGCCATGGTCTGTCTAATTTGCCCCCCTGGAATAAACACAAGCAAGACAGAGCTCAACTCCGCCCCGGCAAGCTCAGAATAGATGAAGACACTACACGGAGCAGCAAGACAGGGGAAACATAGCACAAAGTCCTAGAGAACACAAACTACGAGGCAGAGACGACAAGCAGAGTCCTCAATGAACCCAGCATTGGACAAGACAGACAGAATGGACTGGGAAGAGGCACAAGGGGTGCAATAAAAGTTGGTGTTCACTTTGAAAGGGGGATGTTACCATGTGAAGGGAGGCTCAGTAAGGGCACAATAAAAATGCTGATGCACGGTGCTTGTTTTGTGTGTTTTTCCCTGGCGAAGCAGTACTGAGTGCAGCATCAGATAAACAGAATGTCAGATCAATAGAGATAGGGCCGAGTGACAGAGCGGAATGGAATAAAGAACGCCCGCTTGCCTTAGCTAGGGTGGTGGAAGCATCACCCGCCACACATAGGACCTGGTCTCACAACCCCCACTAATAATGCAGGTCAGGTTTGCAGGACACCTATATATTGGAGATCTGTTTGTACTCCCGTCATTCTACAAACCAGTCAACCAAAACAGATTTCACACAGTCAACAGCCTGCTCAGGTGTTTCTGTACAAGCAATTTACAAGGGTTCCTCAAACTGAAATCCCTACCTGGGTATTCTGTGTTGGACATATTTTGCCCCAATTACAAAAATTGCTTCATCTATTATCTTCCACTGTTATCATCTAAAAGGGCCCTGAATATGACCCTAAGGAAATACAACCCAGTTAGATCCATGGTTTGTCTCGCAACTGCAGCCATAACCATACACAGAATTATATGCCAGGAGGTTGCAGACCTTTATGCTGGGTTGACATCTCCATGTGGAGCGTCTCTCAGCAAGGGTCCGAGGCATCCCTGTTCAACGTTTCAGGTCCAATTTCGGTTCAAATTTTTGGCTGAATTCGGACCTGAAATGGATTAGAAGACGCACAGGACTCCTGTGCAATTAGCTCTGCAGCTGTCCAGGAGCTGTGTGAACCGGCCCCATAGAGAGCCTGTCACAGGCTCCTGATATGCGAATTGGATGCGGGGAAACCAGCACCCAATTCGCAGTAGTGTTAACCCAGCCTCAAGAAGCAGACTGAAGTTTTTACAGTAAAAAAATCTACACAATAGCTGATGATTCAACATGCCTCGCAGGGGTTAACTGATGCACGTTACATGCCACTATCACATGCCATAATGCACAGATTAAAATGAAGTCTGACTTAACCATTTTTTTAGTTTTCAGAAAGCAAATTATAAATCTTGATTATGCATAACCTTCACCTCCCTCAATCTCTCTTGCGGCTGGTTGGCTAAAGATAAACCTGCGCTAAACTACTTATCAGCCAGAGAGGTCTCCTGCTAGGTTTCATTGGACCACTAGCTCTCCAGTGCTTCCAGGTTTGGTTGGGTGAATTAGTACATCAGCAGATGCAGCTGAGTCTAACAACCAAGCAGCAATGGAAGTGATGCAACCGCATAGCCCTCTGTACTACACACCGTTAAACACCCTAACTCCAAGCTGGCCCAAATGAACCATTATTTTTTACACTTTTGGCTTTACCTGCTGGGCGAGCTGCATAAACATTATGTAACCTCAGCGACATACAATAAACAGCCTTCTGCCCCCGCAGCAAGATGAGAAGTTTGCATCTCACACCCAGAACAAGGCTGAGAGGGGCTCAACAATTCATATGCAGCTTTGTATTCTCTGAATGAATACAAAGCTTCCTCAGATTGGCTGAGGAGGAGGCAGACAGATGACGAAGAACTCCACCTCAGCCAATCAAAGGCAACTTTGAATTCAAAAACTACAAAGCTTTGAAAGCCTGAGCGCAAGACTCAGCCTATTTTGTTTCGGGTGAGAGAGAAGAAGTTCTCATCTCACCGCTGGAACACAAGGTTGAAGCTACATACAGATTATACGGTAGGCAGACGCACCTGTTAGGGCTCATGTACATTACAGCTTCTAAACTTGAATTTAGGAACTTTTGACTTTTTTTTTGCCAAAGCTCCTAAACTCAATTCCATAAAGGCCTGTGTGTCCATGTACACATAGGCTTTCACAAGAGTTTAGAAGCTGTTGTGGTTAGGGGAGGTTCAGCCTCCCTCAACCTCTCTCTCCCCTGAACGCAGAAGAAACGCTTTCAATATAGGAACATTTTAGCCGCAGGCTGCAAAATCGATGAGTGTTTTCCCATGGCCAGCAGTCAATCTAGTCTGTGTGCGCAGGAGCCCTTAGTGTTGAAAACCGTTTGTTTGGGCAAGCTTGGACCAAATGAACTAGTTAAAAAAGGAACAGTAAACCTAGAATCCAACTTTAAGCAGCTGAAATTCCCAGGTAATAAACATTAATCTGAAGTCATTAGAAAAGCGTGAAACACTATCATAGTATTGCAGATGAGCTATTTTTTTTAAATTTTGATTTAAAAAAGGGGCAGCTACACTTTGAGAATTGCATTTATACAATTTGGTAAGGCGCCACAAATTTAGTTTATAATTACTTTAAACATTCTGAAGGCATTAGAAAAGCGTGAAACACTATCATAGTATTGCAGAGGAGATGGAAAGCCATGAGTGGATGACCCCGATCGTTCTCCAAACCCTCTGTCCCCTTTAGCCCATCCTACTCTCCTTCTTGCTCCTGCCTCTCTTTTACCCAACAAGTTCTCTCTCCCCCGATGCAAAACACAGTACTGCTTTTCTATGTGTTGCCTTCATGTTTTGTGGCGCCACTGAAAATGAACTGCACAGCAATACACAAACAAAATGTAACATGCAGAATGTGCGTTATCATAGGTGTGAAGGGGCCCTCAGATTTCCCCTCGCTTATTGTCCTGGTGACAATAGCTTTTTCAGATAGGTAAGGAAAATTTTTTTAACTGCAACCTAGACAAAAATAAAAATGCATTCTCGTAGAGCAGTGTCAGATTGGTACTGCTGTCTGTGTCCCTCATGTAGATTTTCCCCAATTTCCTATCTGGTAAAATCACTCATCAGGACAAAATAGCTGAAAGGAAATCTAATGGGGCCACCCAACAGTAAAAAAAAAAAAAAAATATATCTAACAAGGGTTAGTCCCTAACTCAATCTCTCTAGAAATTAGTGAACATTTTACTGCCAATGTATACATGTTTGAAGAGCTCTAAAACGAATACAGGCTAGTGACACATCTTCTTTCACCTTGTACTTCAGTTGATAGGCAGCCTATCCTTGATTAATGCTTATTGAAGATTGCATAAACTTTGTGTTTCTAAGAGCAGATGTATTTTATATACTTTAAAACGGGTGTCAGACTACCAAGAAGCAATCGGAGCCTCAGAGCTCAAAACATTTGTTTTGAATCTAAGAGCCAGCCCAAAAAAAAATTAGGAGCCAGTTTGTGCATGTGTGCGGCGAATGTAACATGTGCATCTTGTAAAATGTGGATTTTACGTCTTGGGTGTAATTAATTTTTTTACAATTAAATAAGGAATATTTTTACATCACATTGGGAACAAAAAGTCCCCTATGTGATGATGTTTTGGTGGCAGGTTCTCTGAGACATGCAGGATCTAAAAGACTGCATGTCTCCACTGAATATAATGCAATGCAGATCGCACTACATTACATTCTTTCCCAGCCATGCTAGCTGTGGAAACTGTCAATGGGGACCCGGAAATTATGTCATATACAGCGCTTTCAGGTCAAGACCAAGACAGGAAGGAAAGCAGACGTGCGCCCACTCTCCTCCCTCCCCCTTCTACCCTGCTGTGCCCGCAATGTTGATTCTGGGCAATTGGAGCCCAGAATACATAGCGAGGGGCACTTTACCTGCTTGTGTGGAATCAGAGGCGCCACCCGATTGCTTCTTCCTGAAAAGTGCGGGCTAGCAGCAGGGCTGCATGTAGAAAACCACTGACTGGCCATCGGTCGATACAAATTGTGCATCCTTACAACAGTGAATGGGCTGACAAAAGCCCAGGCGCCAGGATGCAATTTCTAGTCACCATTGCAACCTGTGATATGCTGAGCCCTGTTAATAATCAGATAGTAAACTTGCCAGAGCAAAGACTAATATAGCATAATATAGAGGCTCTGACATGCAGCGCTGGCCAACAAGCTGGTATAATGGAAAGCAGAACTATAGCGAGGAAATGGCTGATGAAATCCGCATAAAGAGCAAACTGCTTCTGACTGGGTGTTATGTGAGTGACCAAAAAACAAATCTATCTTTGAAAAAACGGTTTCCACAGATCTATATGCATTGATCACCGTTACTTGGTATATAACCAGTTGTACTAGATTTCCCGGGTAACAGTTATGTCCTGGAGGTAGAAAGCAACTCTGGCTTGTTGCCACCACAAAGATCATTACAACACCAGTAAAATCCATGCGTTAAATAAGCAAGGGGTGGAGGGTTAAGAGTCCCAGTGTAACACAACATTTATAAAAAAAACAGAAAAGGGGCAAGCAGTCAATCTACAGATTTGTCCATAGCAGATTTGTTAGGGTACTAGCAGATCCATAGGAAACAATATATCTGTCCTACTTCCAAAATCAACGGAAATTAGAGTCTGTATGGTCCACCATCACTTGCTGACCTGTCTTTATGTTTCTTTTGAGGATTGTCTATTCTTTGATGTCGAAGGGATGTACTCCCTACTGCAATGTATTGTTCAATTCTAATAAAACCATATTTGAACAAAAATAAATAAATAAATAAAAAGCCTCTGATAAAGCCTGGAAATATTTATTCATATATTTGAGTAGCAATAAACCGCCATATATGTTCTAGCATGCATTCTACATGGACCCAAATTAGAATTTGTGCTCAATACTAAGGTGCAGGAGAAAACCCAACTGCCTACCCACCCCGTGGGTATTTGCTTCCAGGACGACCAGAAAGAAATGTGCAGGAATCTTAGAGAGCTTTTTTTTTCAATCCTGTGAGCCAGCTATACACATTAAAAAGAAATCTTGGGCAGACATAAAACATGGATTTTAGCAACAATTAAACATGAATACATATAAAGCCATTTCTGCTATCTGTGCTACATTTGTGGAACTTTTCTTCACTTCCGGTCTCATTGACAAAAAGGAGCAACTGGAGTCTCTCTAAAGTAACGAAAATCCTCTGACTGTTAGGCCGCTTTCACACGGGCAGTTGTTTTGCCGCTGTTAAAATCATGTTTTGTTATTTTGAAATTCCAAGACTCCAGGCACAAAGATCACTTGCAGTTGTACATTGCGACAAGCTGCATTAACGTGCGTTAACATACAGCTGCGTTTAGCTATAGTGGAACATTCTTGACATTTCTGATGTGCTTCCTGTTGATTTTCTTTGGTTGTTGCTGTCTGCAGGTGACACAGTGCACTGCTTTTACCTGCAGTTATGTGCAGATAGCTGCATTACATCGTTCCTGGATGCAGTCAAATCAATTTTTTCTAATCCCACAAAACTTTCTGTAACAAAACCGTTGCCAAATGCAGAGTGTGAATGGGACCATAGGAAAGCATTGTCTGACTATAGCTGCGGTAGATAACTTCATCTATGCGCAGCTAAAAGCTGAATTCTATCTGCCCGTGTGAAAGAGGCCTTACAGCAACTAGTGTCTCCACAGGAAGACTTTCCCTCTTCCTGCTGCGGTGAGAACTCAAAATATGTAATTTTCCCAAATGGTCAGAAGGACAAATAAAGAGGATGAATCATAAACACGGACAGCAGGATAAACACTTAGAGTCGCTTCACACAGGGGCAATCTGACTTACGAGGTGTGACTGAGCCGCCCCGCACAGCGCGACTTGCAGGCGACTTCTGTAATAGAAGTCAATGCAAGTCATCCCCAAATTAGTACAGGAACCTTTTTCTATATCGGACCGACTTGAGTCACTCCTATTAGAATGGTTCCATAGTACTGCACGGAGCGCGACTCAAGTCGCAGCAGCGTGGATCGGCTCTTACCCCACTCATTTCAATGGTGTCCATAAGTAATGAATGAGAAGGATAGGCAACAACTAGGCAAACAAAAAATGGTACCAACAGACTCAACAAGAGTCAAACACACCCAGCTTCAGAGTGCCGCAAGAACCTGGCGGCTAAAAGCTGCATCTGCAAAAGACTGGACATCCAACTGATAGAACTTTGAACAACAGAGGACCAGGTATGAGCCTTAAACAGCTGCGCTACAAAGGCCTGTTGCCAAAATGTCCAGGAAACTCCCTCCGATCTGGTGGCGCGTAAAAGCGCAGAAGACGATTTGTCCTCAAGAGTGTAAGCACTAGCGATCAGATTTCTTATGTCATGATGATGGACTTGGCAGCAGGGTTTCCCATGCGAGGTCTGGGGACAGGATAAATAGGGAATCCATAGGTCTGATTTAAGCTGTATATGGGAGGTTGACTCTAATGGCTTCAACTATGTCCAAGCACTGAAAAGAGATTTCCTTTGGATGCTTTTGGAGTAGGGCATAAGGATTTTAGGACTTTGTCCTCATTGGGGTGGAAGACCGATACCACCTTGGGAAGAAAGAATGGTCTTGGGAATAAGACAACCTCATCTTTGTGAAGTATGAGGAACAGCTCCTAACATTAGAGAGCTGCCAACTCCAACACAGTGGACAGACACGATAGCAACCAAAAGCCTACTTTGCAGGAGAGGTCATCTAAGGGAATAGCCATAATGGTTTCTAAAGGTTGGTTTCTGCAGGGCAGAGAACCAAATTAAGGTCCCATAGAAGCACAGGGTGCATTCTATGGGGTGGGGGGTGGCTTAATGCAGCATACACCTTGAAGAAAAGTGAAAAGGGAGAGTGAAAGCAGAGTTCTTTGAAAAAGAATGGACAAGGCCAAAACTTAGGTGGGAGTGGTGACAAAATCTGTGGTGTGATCAAACACCTGGTTATCCACCTGAGAATAAGCTCTGAGTGGTTAGCATCAAACCCAAAAGGTTTACAATGTAGTGAATACAATTCAAATATAGCCCTGGTCTTTTATAGTAAGACCCCTTTCACGCTGGGGCGCTTTAGCACTAGAAATCGCCTCTGCAAAGCACTTGAAAACCGCCTCCCATTCATTCCAGTGTGTCTTTTCACACGGGGGAAGTGTGCTTGCAGGACATTCCGAAAAGTCTTTTGGGAGGGTTGGGAGCGCTGTATTTAGCGCTCCCAAAACGCCCTGCCCATTGGAATGAATGGGCAGCGCTTTCAAAGTGCCACAAAAAGGGAGTTTTTAACCTTTTGGGGGTTAAAAAAAGGCCTGCTAGCAGCCAATAAGCGGCGCAAAAGGAGAACAGAACTAAAGTGCCACCAAAGGGAGCAGCGCTTTAGCACGAACGCCCGCCGCTTTCAGTGTGAAAGTAGCCTCATGGTCCGAGACACAGCCACTGGATCGCTTTTACAAGCAACGGGAGGGGACCCCGCCTCCCACGGGCTGTCTCATCATACCGGGACACCTGATTGACCAGATGACGCTTCTGCTCGCTGATCATAGAGGTATACAAAGATTGGAACCAGTTCCTATGATATAGGAAAAAGGAAGTGATGAGTATACATCCCTTCTGGTTTCCCTAGCATCATTTATAAAAATGAAAAGCATTTAATCAAACCGATCTTTGTGTGATTGAATGCTTTTAAGGGCAGAGGAGGGATATGGAGTCTTGTACATAAAGAATACCTGTCACTGCCTATTGCTGTCACAAAGGATGTTGACATCTAAAAGACAGGTGTCCTCTTGCCTCCCCCCTAACGAAAGGTGCCAAATGTGACACCTGAGGGGGGGTAATCCAACCAGCGGAAGTTCCACTTTAAGCGCTAGTAAAAAGCACCACAATAGTGCAAACTAGGCTCTTGAAGTATTCATTTTTCTTAAACACATATGCATGTATCGTTTGTAAATGAGCCCTAAGAGCTAACACTTAATCGCATCTCACAAAAGTGAATGCAAAAAGAAATCTCAATGAACAAGGACTCCAACAGATTACTATGGGTGAGGATTTTTTCCATTGGTCCAGTTATCAAAACACAACACACTAGAGCTGCATGTTTACTCGCTAAAAGATCGCAATTCACAATTCGACCCCACACGATCTTAATCCAGCATTTCACGATTCAACTTGTGCAGAGCAGTCCCGTTTACAGCTGTAAAAAAAAAAAAAAAAAACACAGGCGGCAATATTTAACAACAACATTGCTCAGCGCTGGAAGAGAAAAAAAAACATTGTATCTTTCTGTTTATTCATTTACAGATCAAAGGGATTATCTTCAGTCTGCAAATAAAATCAGCTTAAAATGTTACTAAACCCACAACAGTAAAATCAGTCTGTATAGGCAGCATAGCATGCTTGTTATACTCACTGTAGAACTTAAGGGGTTAATTCTCTGCATTGTGTAAAAAGGCTTTTTTACCTTGTATGCATAGATTTTTCCCTCCCTGCACTGTATCTGGGGAAGGCCAGCTGAATACAGGCAGAGTAGTCCTGCACATGCTCAGTTGTGTCTTATGCTGGAGAGAATATTTACTTGTTCTCAGAGATCGCCAGGTCACATATTGACATCACACCTGTGGACGTGTATAGAGGCTGTAGTGGAAATCTCCTACCTGCCTACAGAAACTGTGCAGTTTATCACTGACTGTAGTATATAGAGCATCCTAAAAAGGTATATAGTGGCAGTATTTCTAATGTAAAAAGAAGATTTACCATAAAGATCCAACACAACCACAAACATAATCCAGAGTACCCTGCCATACACAAAAGTCCTGTCATCTGGTACATATGCATGAAATAGCTGCTCAGGATTATCTGTACTCTGTTGCATCATTCAAAGAGAGTACTGTACATAAAAAAAAAGGCCAGTTTATTGACTTTACAACGCTAATAAAGAATGTTGGCAAAACCGTTAACAGGTAGCTGGCCAAACCATGTGGAACCAGAGAAATCACATTTGCTTGACATGTTTTTTTTCTGCAAGGTTTTCAGACTAATCAGATTTTATATTTTAAAGCCCAATTCTAGATTGGGCAGCACCAACACTAGAGCACTCCTTATGCATTCCTTTTAGCGTAGGGCCGCCTGCCAGTACCATCCAGCGCCGCCTGCCAGTGGCGCCCGTCAGTGCCATCCAGTGCTGACCATCAGTGCCAGTGCCACCTGCCAGTACCATCCAGGGCCGTCAGTCAGTGCAACCAGTCAGTGCCACCTATCAGTGCCAATCAGTTCCGCCTGTCAGTGCCCAGGCACAGGTAGGCTGCATATGACAATTGTATATAAAAATATAAGTATTTTTTAAAAACTGTCATTTTCGGCTTTGGGCTTCGTGCATTTTCGGTTCCAAAATTTCCATTCGGTGCACCACTAAAAAATAGCACCTGTGCAGCGCCTGAAAAACTCCCTCCCTATTCTCCCCAGTGTGCTTGCAGGACAAGAAAAAAAGTCCCTCAAATTGCATCTTTGGGGCGGTGCACTGAGCGATGTATACACCGCCCCCTCCATTGAAAGCAATGGACGGCGCCCCCGAATCGGCTGTACACCTCCTCGGAAGCGCCAACACTTTCAACCCCTTGTTAACTTCTTTGGGGTTAAAAGCGACCCACTCCCAACTGAATAGTGGCACCATAGCGCCACTATAATAGTGGTAAATTTGCCGCTAATTAGCGTTGCATTACCACTACCGCCCCTCCCTGCCCCAGTGTGAAAGTAGCCTAAAGGAGGCACAGACAGCAATACAAACCCGACAGGTGTTCTGATCACTTTTCACTCTATCCAAAGTGAAAAAATAAATAAAAAAAAAACACAACAAAAAAAGTTTTGCCTTTACAGGTGGTCGCCGGGTTACAAACAAGATAGGGTCTGTAAGTTTGTTCTTAAGTTGAATTTGTTTGTAAGTGGGAACAGGTACATTTTTTAAGTGTAGCTTCAGCCAAAAAAAACTATTTTTAAGCATTTTGGATAGCACTGGGAAGGGGTAACACCCCTGTAATGTTTGTTTTGCTGTCTATGTTTCTGTTCAGAAGATTTCACCTCACTTCCTGTCCCAATGATAATTGGATTTTGAAAATTTTGGGATGTTGTGGAAACAAACCTTGGTGAGAAGGCTTCAGTGGAGACACCTTTTTCCCGTAATAACTCTTCCAGGAGTGAATTTCCCTTCCTAGGGAAAGATTTCCTCTCACTTCCTGTTATCACCCTCCGTTTGTAAGTACGAGACGTTTGTAAGTCAGATGTTTGTAACTAGGGGACCGCCTGTAGTTATACTTTAATTTTGGAATTGACTTTGATAGTGCACCTTAGCTGAACTTAAGGGATCTGCTGCTTTGCATCACACAGCATACACTGGGACATACAGAACAATAGAGTACATACTGATCTGAAGACATGGACTGCTATTGTTATCTTCCAGAGAAACCGCCATATTGCAAAGCTGCACTGGAAGCAGCAGAGCTCTAAAGCACTGTCCTCAGGCAGTGTAACCTTTAATATAATTATATTTAAAAAGCCTGATGAGGAAGGCTGGGGTGGAATCTGGGTAGTGCATTTAAAAGGTGCACTTATTCTTGGAAGTGTAGGGTAAAAAAGTTTCTCACTTTGCAGGTTTGTGGATGTTAATGGAGAAGTTTATCTTTTCTGGAAAGAAAAACAGATGCCTACATTCTCCATAGCCAGAGATTCTGCTGCCAAAAAAGGAAAAGTAAACACAGAATTTGCCAGCCGATAAAAGCAAATTAGCTTATTCCTTCATTTAGCAACTTCCAAGGTCTAATACAAGTGCTTTTCTTTGTAATAACAGCCTTCATCAACAGCAATCTATCATTAGGTCTCGTTCACACTTTTGGAACAAAATTGAGCACTTTACATAAAACATGCCCTTTGTTGTGAGTCAGAAACCACTTTAGAGAATTCTGGCCAACTTCCATGAAGAGTCCCGCTATAGAGAGTAGTGATAATATGTCACTTCACCAGATCACAAACTTTTTATCACTAGATAGTAATGTGAATCTCTTCTCCTCCCAGTCTCTCAGACAGAGTGTCAAGCTCTGCCCACTCGTGTCATTAAAATGTCATCCATCACATGCACCTTCTAGTCAGTCACACAAATGTCTTGTTACCAGTGCATTCATTACAATGGCATACAACAGTCTTTCGATCATTGGCACCTATGGCTAGATTCCATGCATCTATAGTCGACATGGTTTCATTTTCTTATCCATGTATTTGTCATACAATCTGTTATCATCCTATGATCTAACCCAGTGTAACATGAGAGCTTTGTTTTCTCCAAAGATCATTGGTTTCTACAAGTGATCTTGTTGTAAGTGGTATGTAATGTAGACTAATGATTTAGACCAAGCGCAATATAAACCTGACATGTTCCAAAACATACCCACTCTAAGTCAAACAAAAGAAATGTTTAAATTACATTAAAGTAGAACATTTTATGATCATGCATGGTTTTACAACTCTTGTTTCTACATTATAGCTTATAGGATATATATGCAGGAAGTATATTTGCTCATTACAAAAGTAGACCTTGCTTCCTGCTCCGTGATCGATTCTTGCCTTCCTCATCTCACTGCAAGTTACCCAGCGTCTTTGTAGCCAAGTACGCTGCTTTGACCAAAGTTACATAATGGTGTAGGTCATATACTTACCATAGCCTGAGTGAAAAACTCCCAGAGATGGCATCATCCTGACCTGCCTTGTTGCTAGGATGTTGCCAAAACCCTACCAGCCGATTCAACACCTCCCCTCCCCATCGCATGCACTCTCTTTTACAGAAGCTCTGAGCTCAGCCATGCTGCAACAGAGGCGACAGTGGGACACACACTGTGGGGATTTGAGAGATCACTCATGTTATGACAGAGGTGAGCAGTAATGGCTGAAAGTGTCTTTGCAACGTCCAAGCAACAAGACAGGATGGGATGATGCCATTTCTGGGTGTTTTTTGGCTAGGCTTCAGAAGGTATGTAACTGGACCACACCTATACATACATCTTGTAGCATGACAAAAATAAAAGGGGAAAAAAAAAAAAAAACTTGCATCAGAAGCGTGTACCCATAGTAAGCCCCAGTTCACACCAATGCGGCTTGACAGTTCCAATCGCATGACAAGTCGCACCCCATTGCCGGCAATGGAACCGTTCATATCATCGCAAAAACGCAGCACAGCATTTATGAAAGGTTTGTGCACCAATTTTTTACGAATTTAATTGGGACTTGCAGAGACTTCCTTCAAATTAAGTGACAAGCCACAATGAATTCGGCAGTGCAAATTGCACTGATGTGTGGCTTTGAAACTGCGCTGAAGTAGCATGATTTCAAATCTGCACCAGGTGTGAACCAGGGCTAAGACTAAAGGTGTTGGTTGGACAACTGAGATTCAAACCACCTCGCTGTATGTGGGGAAGTCACAAGTGACATAACTTCAATGGTAATATATGTATCCAAGGTAAAGTCATCAAAATCCTAACAGGAAAGCAAAAACAGTATAGCATAAACCTTGTGTAAATAGGATGCAAATAGGATCTCAATAGAATACATATGGCACCAGCTTGCAGCTGACCCTTTAAGTGAAAAACAATCCATTAATCCAAAGCAATGATTTATAATATGATCCACAGTTTAACACAAAACATTGATGCAAAATTTTGGGCGTGAATTCTTATAGCCACAAAACTGGAAACATTTGCTTAAAAATAAATAGAAGGCTTGGACAGATTGCTATAGACAACATCTTCCAGCATTCTTAACCACTTCAGCCCCGGAAGGATTTCCCACCTTAGGACCAGAGCACTTTTTGCGATTCGGCACCGAGTCCTTTTTTCCCCTCACAAATAGAGCTCTTTTCACGACATTTGATCACCTCTGCGTCATTTCTGATCACCGCTATAAACAAAAAAAGAGCGACAATTTTGCAAAAAAAATAAAAAATAAAAAAAAAACCTCTTACTTTTTGCTAAAATACATAAAAAAAAAAAATGTATTTATCGCTTTTGGCCAATTTATATTCTTCCTCATATTTTTGTTAAAAAAAAAAAAAACGCAATATGCATTTATCTATTGGTTTGCGCAAACGTTGCCGCGTTTACAAACCATGAGAATTTCTGGCGTTTTTACATTTTTTTTTTACTAGCAATGGCAGCCATCTGCGATTTTTATCGGGACTGTGATATTGGGGCGGACATTTGACACTTTGAGACCAATGACATTTATACAGCGATCAGAAATTTAAATATCCACTGATTACAATATAAATGTCAATGGCAGGGAAGGGGTTAACCTGCAGGGGGGCAGTGAAGGGATTAACTGTGTTCCCTGAGTGTGTTCTAACTGTATGGGGGCTGGGCTGCCAAGGGCCCCTGAGATCAAACTCATCCCGAGTACAGGGATCAGTAGATCTCTGACATGCCGCCTGTCAGAACGTCTGGCTCTATCACAGGCGATTGCGGATCGCTGGCGGACATCAAGTCCAACCGACCCACGGCCCCGCTCAGGGAGTGTGCGGCGGGCACGAGAGCGTCGTGCCCGCAAGCGCAGACTATAAGCAGCGATTTGTGGGAGAGAGCCACACTGTCGCCGCTTATAGTCATTATGCAGTCGGGAAGTGGTTAAGATACCTTAATTTTGTTTATAAAGCATGAAATGGAGCTTAGTTATGTAGCATGCGGATGAATATTCTGCAATATTTACATTTTTGCTAAACTCATTAAATGAATCCAAGCTCTGCAAGCTGAGATAACATGCACTGCATTGATGCATTCGCACAATTTCCCAGTAACCATGAGATAAAACAAAGTTCAGGAATATTCCTTTATCCCATTGTTTTGCAAATCTATGTACACCACAAACTGTTTGTTTGAATCGGTTTGGATATCATTGTTTTACTGACCTAACAGCTTATTATTCTAAACATGAAACTATTTGTTTGCAAATATTCTAACTACCAGCAAGAATACATTTAAAGAGCACCTGTCATTTCATATCCATCATGGCAGCGCCTGTTAGTGGGCATCCACTCACCCTCACCTTGTTGCGCCACTGCTGCATCACCAGCCATTTCATTAAAGTGAATGGGACTGTCAGTGAGTCAACAGCTCGTCAGAGGAGGAGGCGCTGAGTGACAGAGATGACAGTTGCTCTTTAAAAATGATGATTTAAATCAAGCCTTTTAACTAGAGATTTAAATCTACTTGATTTAAATCAAATCCACCCTGATGCCCACCCTTGCTTTTTTTTTTAGGTTTACATGACCCAACCTTCCAAACTCACGCCCACTTAAATATTCATCACTGTGCAAAATCTTTTCACCATGTACAAGCAGGCATGTGTATAAATCTTTCTGCATTTCAATTACTTGAAAAATAAAATGTAACTGGCAGCTGGTTTTACAAACCCTACTGATAACTGCTGGAGCCATTTTGTACAGAATCATTACATGGGAAGTATGATTTCAGAACACTACAGGGGTTAAGGACTAATCATTTTCTAAACGTCTATATATGCAACATTACCACAACCTGCTTTTTGCATGCTGGTGTGCTGCATGTATTATTTAATCTGTATCATTTAAAGTGGTTCTAAAGGCAGAAGGTTTTTTACTTATGCATTAACCACTTCACCTCCGGAAGAATTTCCCAGTTTAGGACCAGAGAGCACTTTTTGCAATTCGGCACTGCGTCACTTTAACTGACAATTGCGCGGTCATACGACGTTGTACCCAAACAAAATTTGTGTCCTTTTTTTCCCACAAATAGAGCTTTCTTTTGGTGGTATTTGATCCCCTCTGCGTCATTTTTGATCACCGCTATAAACAAAAGAAGAGCGATCATTTTGCAAAAAAACCCAAATTTCTTACTTTTTGCTAAAATTCAAATCTCAAAAAAAAATATAAAGACATTTTTTTTCACAGGTTTTGGCCGATTTATATTCTTCCTCATATTTGTGATAAAAAAAAAAAAACGCAAATCGGCGATTGTTTTGTGCAAAAATGGCCGCGTTTACGGATGGTGAGAATTTCTGGGGTTTTAATTTTTTTTTACTAGTAATGGCGGCAATCTGCGATTTGTAGCGGCACTGCGATATTGCAGTGGACATGTCGGACATTTTTGACACTTTTTTGGGACCAATGACATTTATTCAGCGATCAGAAATTTAAATGTCCACCGATTACTGTATAAATGTCATTGGCAGTGAAGGGGTTAACCTGCAGGGGGAGATATAGGGGTTAACTGTATTCCCTGGGTGTGTTCTTACCGTGGGGGGGGGGGGGGGGTTGGGCTACCATGGGCATGAGAGATCTAACTGATCCCAGTGACAGGGATCAGTAGTTCTCCTATGCCCGCACTGTCAGAATGGGGAACCGCCGTGTTTCCATCGGCGGTTCCCCGCTCTTTGCTTGTGGCCGCTTCGCGGCTCACCGGCGGACACACGCCCCAGGAGTGCGGCGGGGCCCTAGCGGCCATTCGCAGATCGCCGCCTTTTTACGGCGATTCACAGCCAGCTTCCACACTGCCGCCATAAATATGCAGTAAGCAGTGTGGAACTGGTTAAGGTAAAAAACCTTCTGCAAGCAGCCCCCCCAGCCCCCATGAGCACTATCTCAATCCAGCAATGTGCATGAGATGAGAGCAGCTCCTCATTGGATCAGACAGCATTATGCTGTTAAAAATCGTGCACATGCTTTAGGCCAGTGGTTCTCAATCTCAATCTTCAAGTATTCCCAATGAGGTATGTTTTCCAGTTTTCCTTTACTTTGCACAGCTGCTTTAAAGGGGTTGTCTAAGCCGTCCGGGACACTCCTGCTGATTGGCTGAGACACAGCAGCAGCACCATTGGCTCCCACAGCTGTCAAAGTCAGTCAGCCAGCCAATCAGGGGAGAAAGGGGCGGGGCCGGGGCTCCGTGTCTAAATGGATACACGGAGCTCAGAGTCGGCTCGGGTGCCCCCCCACAAAAAGCTGGTGGCTGTGTGGGCACTCGATGGGAAGGAAGGACCATGAGCAGCAAAGATGGACCAGAGAAGAGGAAGATCCATCTGCTCTGTTCAAAACCAACTCCACAGAGGAGGCAAGTATAACATGTTTGTTATTTTTTAATAAGAAAAAACAAGACTTTACAATCACTTTAACCACAAGGACCAGGCTTCTTTTTGAGATGCAGTGTTTACAAGTTAAAATCTTTTTTTTGCTAAAAAATTACTTAAAACCTCCATACATTATATATATATATATTTTTTCCTTCTAACACCCTCGAGAATATAATGGCGGCCATTGCATTACTTTATGTTACACCGTATTTGCATAAAGTTAGCCCAATTTTTTTTCTAGATTGTGAAAGATAATGTTACACCGAGTAAATGGATACCCGACATGTCATGCTTTAAAATTGCGCCCACTCGTGGAATGGCGACAAATGTTGTCTTATAAAAAATCTCCATCGACAACGTTTAAAAATTTCTACAGGCTACCAGTTTTGCTTTACAGAGGAGGTCTAGTGTTAGAAGTATTGCTCTCACTCTCGCGATTGTGGCGATACCTCACGTGTGGTTTGAACACCGTTTTCAATTGCGGGTGGGACTTACGTATGCGTTTGCTTCTGTGCTCAAGCTTGGCGGGATGGAGTGCTTTAAATTATTTTTTTCTTATTTATTTTACTTGTTTTTATTTTTACACTGTCCTTTTAAAAAAAGTGGGTCACTTTTATTCCTATTACAGGGAATGTAAACATTTCTTGTAATAGAAAAAAAAGCATGACAGGACCTCTTGGGCCCCATACACACAGGCGCTTTAACAGCCACGGTTTTCAGCGGTTTTTGCAGCTTAAAAACGCATCTCCATATTATTCAATGGCCCCATACACACACTCTGATGTTTCTGAGCTGTAATTGGTGTAAGTTGCAAGCAGAACCCACGACCAGCGCATTCTGAAGCTGCAGCGCTAGAGCGTTTGACGCTGAGCCGGCAAAGTGCTCACTAACGCCGTAGCGATGTTAACTGGCGTTTTTATGTCCAAAAATAGCAGAGCGATGTCTTTTCAAACAAAACGTGACATAGCGCTGCCGCTCAATAACGCACTATAATGCCAATGCAAAACACAGATGAAATTGTGTTTTCAACGCCGATTTTTTTTCCTAGCGTTGGCCCCGACGTTGCAGCTTGTTTTTTCAATACGCCCGTGTGTATGTGGCCTAAAATGTGAGATCTGGGGTCAAAAAGACATTAGATCTCATATTTACACTAATATGCAATATAAATAAATAAATGTCATTTGAAAAAAAAATTTCCCCTTTAAGAGCATTATCTGAAAGCAGGCCGCCCGCTGTAAAAAATGATACCGGGGTTACGGTAGCTATCTGCTACCATAACAACGGTACTCCACGGCAAAGTATCGCCGTATGACGACGGCGGGCGTTACGCAAGTGGTTAAAACAATATCAATGACACAGTATCGATGAGAGCTATTTTATCGAAGGGAAGTTCCCAAAACATGGCCCGTTGGAGGTACTTGAGGACTGAGGTTGAGAACCACTGCTTTAGGCCTATTAATGTAGTGCAATGATGTAGGGAGCCCTAAAGAAGCCAGAGCATTTTCCATAATCGTTAAATGCAAGATACTTACATACTTTTTAACCCAGTGTGGGTCAGCCCACTCAACATGGATTTCAGTTTCAACAGCTTAGGCTTACCAGGGACTCCGATGGTAAGACCTCTGCTATAATTCAACCCAGCAAACCTGTCAAGGTGATTACCATGTAATCTTAATGTCAACGACTATTGCTGATATAGAGAGAGTAACTAAAATGAGAATCTATGGCATCACAGGGTGCAATCATGAGTGATCTGATTTACACGGAGAGCCTGGTGGCTGTTGACCATAACGGATGCCTTCCTTCAGACCCAGACCTAGTGTTTCCCATTTTGAATGTCTGAGTACTTCATTACCATCACTAGCTGTCTGAAAACGGCACTAGTACTCTTCTCCAGTGATTAAGCATCATCACACAAACAACCAGCCATATCTGCAGGGAGACGGACCCTTGTTGCACCCCCCCCCCAATTATTTTCTTCCTTGCTGGGGTTATTGCAATGGAAAATTTGTACTTATGTAGGTCCCAATCCTTAGGCATTGGATCCCCAGTTATAGAATATATAATCAAATAGGTTACATGCATGTCTCAGCACTATTTAATTTGACTGTTAAGACTTGCTTTGTTGTTATGAATTCCTTAGAGGCCCAACATCCATAATCTTTTGCTTTTCTTTACCACTACCCTCTTCTCCATTCTTTTTATTTTTTAATATTCTTTTTTTTTTATTTTTGTAGGACAATGACAGCTATAAAGCATGCTTAGGCATACGTCCAAAAAGTGGGAGCATACATATGAAGAAGTTGGTATAACCGGAAAGATGCTCGACTACGTTGTCCTATTCTGCTTTCAAAATACTGCAAACTAAGTATATTTCATTGATGCAGATTACACATCCTTGTGGGGCAGCTAGATGTACCAGACAGCCAGAAGAATGTCCTGCAACTCGAATCACAGCTGTCTGTTCTTCACATGTAATTGCACAGCCAGGGATTACACGTAGTTGGGAACAGATAATCGTCCCTGGGCACAACATTTCTGCATTCAGGGTCAATCAACTACCCCTATTTGCAGGTATTTGCTGTCTTTGCGATTACATGAAAACAGCTAAGGCTCCTGCCAGCTTACTATTGCTTTGTACAGGCTGACCACAGCTGTCTGGCACTACCTTCCAGCTGCAAACTCCTGATGCACAAATCTAATGCTGGACCAAACTAGACTGAGGCGAATGAGGTCTAAGAAAACACAGACACTTGTGAATGGACCCAGCACTGATTACATGCAAGAATTGGGAGGCAGCCTCATTGGAAGCAATGGGAGGAAGCCAGCTTCAGCAACTAACCATGGCCGCTCGCATATAACCACGCATTCAGTGATCACCTGCGAGTGATTAGCCCTGGACACAGACTGTCTCCTCTTTGGGAGCATGTTACAGGTTACACCCATATTTGAGGTATAACATGCTCCAGCACCTGATGAGCGCCCTCATAGTTCACTGAAGTCTCCTTTCAAACAGAAATCCTGTACAGAGATATGGGCAAGAAAGCCCTGTTCTTGTATAGTGGGAACATGCTTTCCTGCTCATGATTAAGCACAATTTATACACGCTTCTGTGTGTCGAGCAGACGGTCGGATTCACATATGTGCGACCACGGTTTCCAGCATAGGGTTGGGTGTATTTCTGTTCACCTGGCCCAAAAACGCATTCAATTCACACATGTGACCCCGGCCTTTAACAGCCCATTCACCTCAATGGGTTGCCTTATGCAAGTTGGTCACCCAAAAGAAGCACTTGCCCCTTTTTGGGGTGATGAGTTACGCACAATTTTTAAAGACATGTTTTGCTGAACAACAATCACAGCAAAAGCACATTGTGGTTGGGGCACCTTTAAGAACCATGACATCCAAACAGGAGTTGTGCATTTTACCGTGATTTGGAGTCACAGTAATTCCAAGTCCCCAAGTGAGAATGGGCTTTTAAGACACTTTAAATCACTTAATTCATTAGTAATTTGTAGCATTTTAGTTATGGTCCTTGATTTGCCTGAGAATATAAGCATGTTCAAAACATATGCAAAACTGCAGTAGAGATGCCTTATGTTTACAGACAGGCAGGCCAAATGTGTTAAGACAGCAGCTGTGCAAAACAATCCAACAAGGTGCCACACTGACAAACCTGTACAGAAACATAAATTGCCTGGAGGAAACAGACACTAAGACAGAAACATACTTTTCTGTCATTCCTGTAGGCACATGTAACAACTGTGAAGTAAGAGATTAGGGGATAATGGAAACTGGACACATTCTTCACAAAAGGAAAAAAAAAATCACAAACACAACACTACACTAACAAGAATGTTTCAAACATTAGCAAACTTACATCAATGTTCTCTGAATTCACAAGAGTGGCCCGGAGCGCTGGAGACCCTGATATTAAGATTTGTGCCTGTGGAATGCACAAAGACATTTGTAAAAAAATAAATAAAAAGGAATCCCGTGAAAAACAAGACAGCACAAACTCTTCCATTGGAAGGACATTTCATACTGATCAGATCTAGTTTCTCTCCTACCAGACTTAATTGTGAGCTATTTATTCATGGTAATGTATGTAAATTTGAGTAACACACAGATCATGCAAGTTGAGCTGAGGACAATGTCACAGCTCATTTGGAGCATTTTTTGACAATAAAATGTCCTGTTTTATGCAGCATAGCATATACAGCTGAACACAGAGTATTTGAGGAAAAAAAACTACTGTATTTTCATTAAGTCCATATTTTGAGTTATTACTGCAGTGTGCATCTTTTTTATTTTCAGAGTACAAAAAACATAAAATATCATATAGAAATGAGCAAAACATCGCTAGTTGCAAAAATGATTGCTATGGACAAGTGATGGCTACATGTGGATACAGCAAACTTTCATAACTCCAACAAACTGACACCTAAGAGCAGGTTCACACAGAGGTGACTGCATTGCAATGGAACCGTTCTAAGAGGAGCGCCTCAAGTCGCTCAGACTTAGAAAAAGTTACTGTACTACTTTGGGGGCGACTTGCATTGACTTCTATTACAGAAGTTGCCTGCAAGCCGCGCTGAAGTCACGCTGTGCGGGGGACTCAGATTCGCCCCTGAAGTTGGATCACCCCTGTGTGAACCGGCTCTAAGAGATGGTCCATGTACAGCTCAACAAAAAAACAGAGCTAGTTGTGGACCAGAAGTGCTACTGAATCCAGCTGTAGCAGCAAGAATAAAGCAAAGGAGGAGTAAATAACAAAAAGAAGCCTCCGCAACCAGGAGGGATGGGAGAGCGATGAGAAAAGGTAGTGGGGGGGGGGGGGGGGAGGGAGTGAGGAAGGGGACATTGGGGAAATCCAAGCCAGAAATAAAAGATTCCAATGCCTATGGGGATGCGTACCTGGTCACAGGCATCCTTAAAGTAGTAGTAAATTTTGACAGGTACCCTTCCCCACTTCTAGTGGAGTCCGCCCCCCTTTGCCGGGCCATTCAGAAAGTGCAGAGCACTTCGCACATGCGCAGTAGAAAAATCGGTTGGTGTGCCGACATCGCTGGATTCCAGGACAGGTAAGTGTCCTAATATTACAGGTTAGCAGCTACAGTACGCGTAGCTGAGGACTTAATTTTTGGAGGGGGAAATGGAACTCCGCTTTAACACCAGACACTTCCCCATCCACCCCCCTATGCCCGTAACCACTTTACCTACCTTGGGTGTTGTGGAGCTGTCAGTACCCCTGTAGTGATTTGAAATCCTTCTCCAGCACCACTAATGGGGTGGACCAGATGGATTCTGATTGGTCAGAGCCATTACAATGTGAATCAATCTGGTCTATGCTGAAGCGCTGCATGCTCTGGAAGGATCACAACCAGACTGTCACTGTGCACGACAGAGCCAGCTGTACCCACCTCTTCCCTAGCCCGACACTCCACTGAGTACTGGAGGAGCAGAGTAAAGAACAGCAACTGACAGTTACCACTCTCCACTATGAAAAAAAAATGAATGATCAGTGGTCATGTGATCGCTCAGTTCTTGGTCTTAGCACCAACGTGGGACAGCCGTAGCATCACACAAATGTTGCAGCATAGAGAGTATTGATTTTTTTTTTTTTCTCTCATAAACTGTTTAACTTAAATGTCTTTTAAGCACTCACTGAGAATATAATTACCCCAGACTGCTTAAATATACCAAACCTGTAAAAATACCATGCATTCCTTTTAGAGGCATATTTGCGAAGGTTTAAAAAATTATGAGAGACCAGAAGAATCATTAAAATCCTCAAACATTTTATGAACTTTTGAACTTCTAAACAAATTTTTTGGGCCTAATTTAGCCCACTAGGGGGAAAAATGCATCTGAGGGAGCTCTCTTATGGGGGGAAAGCATAGCTGAAGCCATCTTACATGACAGGGTCAGGGTGAGTCGGTGTGCTGGATACGATCGGTTGCCATTTTTCAGTTGCAATTTTTTAAGTCACAAAATATTATTGCAACAGTTTATCAAGTGGTAATTTTCAGAAAACCAACTTAAATAGGTGTCTGGAGTACAGCTTTGTGTTCCCGCAACCAATTCTTACTACCACTTTGGGTCCCTGGTGCCGCCATCCTGGATATGGGAGTCAACTGACTTCCTGAGAAACCATGTGCAGCTCCCTGCTCACACGATGCTCTGTAAGTGATCCTGCGTGTTCCCAAGAGGCCTTAGAGGAGGGGGCAGGGTGAGGATCACAGAAGTGGGAGCAAGTAGTGATAAAAATCACCCCTTCCCCAGGCTGGGGCATACCAGTGGGACTTCACTTTTTGAGTTAAGTTCCGCTTTAATCTCAAGTCACACAAGCACAATATATTACCCATTATTTTTGGTAAAATATATGAGATGAGATGGTGCCTAGTAATGGGATACCCAACATGTCGAGCACTGAAATTGCATGTGCTTGTGAAATGACAAACTTTAGTATCCAAAATTTTAAGCAGGCGATGCTTTAATAGCTTTAAAAGGTCATCAGTTTAGGCCCCATTCACACATTTTAAAGGCATCCAAATCATGGGATTGCCTTTTTTAACCCAGAAAAGGAAAACAGAAAACACGAAATGTGTTTAAAGATGCTGCAGTACACCACCACCCAAAAACAAAGGCTGAAAGCAAATTTAGCACGAAAGAAAAAACAGCTAGAAGGGAGACCTCACATAAGAGATTTTGCAAGCAGCATTTTTTTTTAACTTTGAAAACACTTAAAAATACTTCCTAGGTACTTGATAATCTCTACACCATGTCTGAATACAAATTACCGGGGAACACTGATCTAGTCACACAGGCAGCATTATCTGGGGGTGAAGGGGATACTTTTGACTGATGGAGACGTAGGCATGAAATCACTGGAAGAAAGAGCTGTCCTATGACAGTGCCCTTGCCTGGGGGTACAGCATTGAATTTTTCATATATGCAGAAAGAAAAAAAATCAAATTTCAAATCAAAAAAATTCCCCAAAAAGGGAAGGCAACTGCTATTTAACATGACACGTTGCGCCAACGTGCAGAGGGGACAACGGGCAACCAGTGCACCGGTGTGGTGGGGCGACAAAAGGAAGCCAGCTTGCCCATGTGCGGGGGGGGGTGGGGTGGGGGGGGGCAAGGCACAGCCAACATTTCCATGTGCGTGTACATACATGAGGTCAGTATACATATACGGGGTTAAGGGTGGGCAGTCTACTACTTAAATGTATACATGTATAAGGATATCAATAGGTGTATCAAGATGTAAAGTGGGGGAAATGGGCAGTCTGTGTTGATATTTGTAGGATCAAAAAACAATCAGCATAAATTTATGAAGGGACAGAGGATGGGGAGCAGCCAGCCTGTGTGTACACTAGGTTTATCTATTTAGGCTTTATAAAAGAGAGTGGGCAGGCAGTGCGTACATACACGAGGGGACCGCAGGAACGCTGTGCGTACATACACGAGGGGACCGCAGGAACGCTGTGCGTACATACACGAGGGGACCGCAGGAACGCTGTGCGTACATACACGAGGGGACCGCAGGAACGCTGTGCGTACATACATGAAAGGACAGCAGGAACGCTGTGCGTACATACATGAAAGGACAGCAGGAACGCTGTGTGTACATACATGAAAGGACAGCAGGAACGCTGTGCGTACATACATGAAAGGACAGCAGGAACGCTGTGCGTACATACATGAAAGGACAGCAGGAACGCTGTGCGTACATACATGAAACGACAGCAGGAACGCTGTGCGTACATAGATACATGAAAGGACAGCAGGAACGCTGTGTGTACATACATGTAAGGATAGCAGGAACGCTGTGCGTACATACATGAAAGGACAGCAGGAACGCTGTGCGTACATACATGAAAGGACAGCAGGAACGCTGTGTGTACATACATGAAAGGACAGCAGGAACGCTGTGTGTACATACATGAAAGGACAGCAGGAACGCTGTGTGTACATACATGAAAGGACAGCAGGAACGCTGTGTGTACATACATGAAAGTAACCAGTAGATCGCGGTCTGGGTTTGCTGACATGTCATTCCAAGAGCAAACGGAGTGCAATGCTGAGGGACTATTTGTAAAGTTGGAGCTGTAGTAGGGAGCAAGAGTCACATCAGCCGATGCCTCCTCTGTAGTGCTCCTGTCCAATATGGAGAGAAACCAACGGCACTCCATCTCTTATCCTGGCTAGCGGTCTCCATAGTGGGACCAGCAGAAAGAAAGAAGAGATCTTCAGGTCAGTGTGAAGCAATACACTAGTCATAATAGTATAAGACTGCTTTCAGCTTTCACACTGATGTGCTGCGGTTTACCCACACCACAGGTGTAGTTACCTGCAGCTTTCCTGCACTTAGCCATAGACGTCTATTATATCCTGTGGCTTTGCTGCACTTAGCTATAGCAGGTGATCTTTGACTACTCCTATATTGTGCAGGAATATCTCCACCTCTTTAAGGTTGCCAACCCCTGATGTAGATAGATAGTCTGGTTGAAAACAAACACACAAAGGCCATCCAGTTCAACCAATCAAAAGGGAAAACACACATACAGGGGTGAGTATCTTC
>BLSH010395999.1:13394-46824 GCA_018402905.1 Glandirana rugosa
GGGAAGGACTGTGCGAACGTTTGGAATTAACCGTTGGGTGGTGACTACGTCGCGGTCATGAAGGGGGTAAGTGACGGGTTGAGCCTTAAGTCCACTTATGTCAACTAAAATCCCGGTAACTAAAAAAAAAACGACATAAAGTGGCTTCTAGAGATATCTAGATAACACCTGGTTTCGTTAAATATACGACCAGTTATGTAGCGTCGATTAGGGGTAAACAGTGAACGGTCTTTAACCTTTTGGTTAATGTCAAAGGCTTAAATTCTGGAAAGAGAGTTGTACCCGTATGTATTTGATGGACTTAACGCCAATATAACCAGGTGACTGAGTTAAGTAGTGTACATACAGATGAGACGAAGGTACCATCTGCTTGTATCGTGTCCTGGCCATGGAAGCAGAGTAGACATACATGTGATGAATTGAGTCAGTGGACCAATATAACCGCAATTCAGGTAGTTTATGTATGCCCATGTTGAGAGAAAGGTCTTAAATTCGGAAACTGTAATTGGTTTTCCAATTTCTGGCAAGTGACAAATGGGGATTAGCTGCGATGTATTGACCAGCATATAAATTGCTTTGGTCCACAATAGATCTATAGAGATCTTCGGTGAAATACAGCAAAAAAAAAATCAATGGCCCTAAAATCAACTGTATTCACCTGAATTCCGAGTTGGGCAGTGAATGGGGGAAGTACTGGCGCTGCATCAGTGGTGGGTTGCCAATTAAGGTTTGCAAGCGTGTCAGGAAGGGCACTATGGGCTCTGCGGGCTTGTGTTCTTCGCCTTCGTGGCTGCGGGGCATTACTTGTGCTAGCCACACCAGCTTGAAGTGCACTTATGGGACTCGCCATGTCACCAAGTGTTACTGCAGTGCTGGATGTATTACCTGGATGTACTAGGCTGCTGGTGCTTGCCAGGTCACCAGAAGGGGTAGCAGCGCTAGTACTGGTTCTCTGCTCCATACTAGAGCCCTGCGGTTCTTGCACCTCAGCGACAGCTAAACGGGATCTGGTACGCCTGACCTTAGCAGGGACCACCCAATAGTCAGAGCTTTTTGTCATGGAGCCGCTGTCAAATACTAACTCGATTGGAGAGTCTGAATCTGACAGTGAGTCTTCCCCATCGCTCTCATCTGTCATACTCACAATCGCGTAGGCCTCATCACTAGTGTACTTTGGATTAGACATGGCCTCTAAATTTATAGGTACAATAGTGAGACTCACAGGCAAAAAAGTGCACCTGGTTGTCAGAGCCTGTGCCAAGTTACTACCAAAATCAGAATTCGCAGGGATCGGGCGTGATCTCTGCGAAGGCTGCAGATATGTGTGTTTTGTAAGTGTCAGTGATCTATTAATCCTGCACTTGGGTGGGCTGGGCTAGGCAGAGAGGCTAAACACAGGTGCTAGCAGTTATCTGGGCCTATCCCACTAATGCTGCATTTTTTAGAACACTAATCTAAGGGGGGCGCTAATATATATCTGATCAGATCGCGGATATTGATCTGATCAGATATTATAATAATATCTAACACCTACCATTTGTGTGTGTGCGTGTCAGAGTACCTAACTAACTGGCCCTGCCTGGGGTTTGCGCTGACCCTAACTCACGCTAAAACCTAACTGGGCTCAACGCCGGGCGATCCGGGGTTAAAACCTATAAAAGGTATATAAAATAATATACAGCGGGTAATCTGATGGGGAGAAAACTATCTAGCTAGCTAGTGTCACCCATGACACTTATATGGTCATCACAGGTGACAGGGGGCAATCAATGGGTTAAAACCTTTATTGGGGGGACAAGGGGGGGTATTTACACCTACCTAGGCCTACTAGTAACCTACCCTAACACTTATTTAGTGTCACAAGGGTCACAAGTACAGCGATCGGTAAAAATCAGATCGCTGGACTACATGACACTGTGACAGGGAGTGACAGGGAGTGAAGGGATTAACTGGGGGGGGGGCGATCAGGGGGCGATCAAAGGGTTAAATGTGCCTATGTGACCTGGTGTCAGTGTGCTGTTGGTGCAACTCGCATTTCTAGATGTCTCTCTCTCCTCTCTGCAACGGAAAAGAAAGCAGAGAGGAGAGATGACATCACTTCCCCTGCCTGTGTTTACATTTCACAGGCAGAGGAAGAAATCCCATTCGCTAGACGATCCTGCAATGAATGGGACCACCGCAACCGCGCCCCCTAGCTGTGACCGCAATCGCTGCCTATTTACGTCGATTCGCGCTCAGCGTCCACACCGCCGCAGTAAATATACTGCGCATGGTGTGGAACCGGTTAATATAATCAATTCCTTTATGCTCATTAAAAGTTAATCTCTTGGTTTCTCTAGTAACTTCTGTATTTTGGATTCTATTACCGACTCTGGGTACCCCTTTTGTATGAATTTCTCTTTAATAATATTTGACTTCACTGTGAAATCATCATGGAAAGTACAGTTCTTCCTAATGCGTGTTAGCTGTCGCCTTGTCCCCACTCCTGATTGACAGATAGCTATTCCTATCCATTGGTTTAAAATAAACCTTAGTAGCCAATTTATTACCCACTCTGAATATCGTGAGATCAAGGAAATTAATCATATCTTCACTCCACTGATGATCCAATTCGATGTTATTGTGAGTATTATTTAGACTGCTGACAAAATCATGCATGGATTGTTCCGACCCTTCCCAAATAAACACCAGATCATCTATATACCTCTTATAAAATTTTAGCTCGGGTCTCATGCCGCTAAATATGAACCTATCCTCCCACTCAGCCATAAAAATATTTGCAAGACTTGGGGCAAACTTAGCGCCCATAGCAACCCCGCTTTTTTGGCTATAAAATGAGTTCTTCTACCAAAAATAGTTATGCAATAGGCAAAAGTCTAAAGCTTGTCACGATGAATATTAATGTATAGCGAAGCTACATCTGGTGGGTTTAGATTCATGTAGTTCAATGTCCCTGATGGATAGCAATAGGTCCTTTGTGTCTTTAAGGTATGCCCTGGTATTAGCTACACTAGGTTGCAAAAATGTATCTAAGCATTCCCCCAGCCTGGCCGTAACCGATCCAATACCGTTGACAATTGGCCTGGCTGGGGGCACGTAGTGTTTTTGTGTATCTTTGGTAATGTATAGATAATAGGAATCCTGCAGACACTACGGACAAGGTACCGTTGTTCCTTATCACTCAGTATCCGTTTCCTATACCCATAATCACTCAAAGACTTCATTGTTCCTAATACACCAGGTTGAGGTCCTTGAGCAATTTCATATTAATAGTACGGTCAGACAACATTTCTGTCATCTGGTCGTGGTAAAACTGTTTATATAATAATAACAACCCTCCCCCTTTGTTGGCGGTCTTATTATTATCATTACGTGCTTCCAGGGTTTTGATCCCTTCACTAATATGTCTGGGATTAACACCTTTTTTTGGGGTGATTAATTCCAAATCCTTGAGTACCAAGTTCTTAAAAACCTCCACATGATGATTGTTAGGCATAGGAGGATTAAACAGGGATCTATTACATAATCCACTATCAGTCCCCAAAATACTATTCCCTTTATTCATATTACTAACTGAACTCACCGGATTATTTAAAAAGTATTTTTTCAAATTAATTTTCCTAATGAATTTATGAGTGTCTATGTAAGTATTGAATTCATTTATACAAAAGGGTCGGTAATAGAATCCAAAATATAGAAGTTAAAAACTATCGCTCTGCTATAGTTTCACGCAGTTTCCAGATGATTGTAGAACAGTGATATGGGTTCTCCCGGTTTTAGATTAAGTTTAACACACAGTTTCCAGATGATTGTAGAACAGTGATATGGGTTCTCCCAGTTTTAGTTTAAGTTTAACACACAGTTTTTAGATGATTTTAGAACAGTGATATGGGTTCTCCCAGCTAATTTATACCTTTTTCACACAGTTTGAAGATGATTTTAGAACAGTGATATGGCTTCTACCGTTAATTAATACTTTTCACACACAGTTTGAAGATGGTCCACATCCACCTCCATTTTTGATTTTTTGATGTGATTTTTTTTTAAAAATGCTTTTAGTTATTTCCCTGTCCCCATTTCTTTGTAGGGCACTTGCCCCACCCTTACCCCAATTTTCCTTCCTTTTGCAGACCTCTAGGACTCTCCAGGACTTTTTTACAGCAATTTTCAGAACTTTTAGTAAAATTACCAGAACCATGGACCCGAACCCGGACTTTTTTTGAAAAGTCCGGGTTCGGGTCCGGGTCCCGGACACCCAAAAGTTCGGTACGGACCCGAACTTTACAGTCCGGGTTCGCTCAACACTAGAGGTCACCCCTCATAGGAGTGTCATCTAGCATATTTTCTTGATGCAGGATCGAATCGCAGCAGTCCTGCCTCTGGTACGAGAGTATATGGAACGAGCCCAGGAGGCTCAGAGAAGGGTTTATAATCGGGGTGCTAAGACCCTAACTTTCAACCCCGGGGATAGAGTACTGGTGCTGGTTCCCACTGTTGAAAGTAAATTCCTGACAAAGTGGCAGGGTCCCTTTGAGATTAAGGAAAGAGTAGGGGAAGTAAACTACAAAGTTTACCAGCGGGGAAAAGAAAGCCCGAACAGATCTATCATGTTAACCTCTTAAAACCATGGAAAGACAGAGAGGCTTTGTTGGCCGTACCACCTCCTCAAAAAGATAGGGTACCAATGACACCAGACGTCCCCCTGACGGAATCCTTGTCAGTAGCTCAACAACAGGACATTAAAGAGTTTGTGAACAAAAGAGAGACTTTTTCTCCCTTTTGCCCGGACTGACCACAGTGATTCAGCATGACATAATCACAGAGCCAGGTGTTTGCGTACATGTGAAACCTTATAGACTACCTGAGGCTAAACGCGCGTCTGTAGCAAAGGAGATACAGAACATGCTTCAGTTGGATGTGATCGAGGAGTCCCACAGTGACTGGTCGAGTCCCATAGTGCTGGTCCCAAAGCCCGATGGCACTATCTGGTTCTGTAACGACTTTAGAAGACTGAATAGCTTATCCAAGTTTGATGCGTACCCTATGCCTTGGGTCGACAAACTTGTGGATCATTTGGGAGGGGCCCGGTACATAACAACCCTGGACCTAACTAAGGGTTACTGGCAGATACCCCTAACAGAGTCAGCCAAGGAGAAAATGGCCTTTTCTACTCCCAAGGGCTCCTTCCAGTACAAACGAATGCTGTTTGGTCTGCATGGGGCTCCAGCATCATTCCAGAGGATGATGGACAAGACGTTGAGGCCACATCGCCCCTATGCAGCCGCCTATTTTGATGATGTGGTCACTGTCCTGATTGGGAATCCCATTTTCCCTGAGTGCAATCCAAAAGTGGCCCCAACCCCAAACTAAAAAGCAGGTGCAGGCGTGCCTGGGGATCACGGGTACTATAGGAGCTTCATACGGGACTTTACCACCATTGCCATTCCCCTGATGGACCTGACAAGGGGCAGAGGGTCAGTTATGGTAAAGTGGAGCCCAGAAGCTGAGAAGGCATTTCAGAAGTTAAAGCAAGCCCTGTGTGTACAACCGGTGCTTGTGACCACGGACTTCACCAAAGAATTTGTGATGCAGACCGATGCCTCTGATGTGAGTCTAGGGGCGGTACTGTCCCAGATCAGAGACAGGGAGACTGGGAAGAGCACCCGGTTGTATACCTAAGCCGGAAGCTGAACCGGCACGAGAAACATTATGCCATAGTCAAGGAGTGTTTCACGATTAAATGGGCCTTGCAGAGCCTCAAGTATTATCTTTTGAGCAGGCCGTTTAGACTGGCCACCGACCATGCTCCCCGAAGTGGATGTGCGACAACAGGGAAAAGAATAGTCAGGTGACAAGGCTGTTTTTGGCCCTACAGCCCTATGAATTCAAAGTGGAACATAGGGCGGGAAAGCTGCAGAACAATGCAGATGCCCTTTCCTGGGTCCACTGTATGGGAGTATCAGTTACTTAGCCACAAGAGCTTGAGGTGCGATAGTGGACGGGCATTATTTGTCACCTTTCATGCGTTCACTTGGAGTGGACTGGTGAAAGTCCGAGCAGGGTTTTACCAGCCAACATGGCAGAGCTGGGTCTGGCCCGGAGCTTCTGGTCCACCCAAATCCCTCTACAGCTCCATAGAACAACCAGGAAGAGAGTTTGTGGTTGTTTGTTTGAAAGATGCCAGGGACCAGCTAGATACCGTATAGAGAGGTATCCTGTCTGTATTCTTTTAGCGCTGGATGGCAAGGTTTTTGTGTTTGGCTATTTGTTTTGTTTTTTTCTGACCTGCAACCTTTACAAAACAAAGCTGGCACCCCGCCAGATTTTTGGAAAGTTTGCCTACAAGCTGCCTTCTTCCCAGGAAAGGTTATCCACACAAGCTAATTACCCACAATATATATTCTTACACTGTGTGCACTGCCTCTATATACTGTACATTGAATGAGCTGTACACTGAGTACACTGTACACTGAGTCTACATTGAATGCAGCGTATTTATATATATATATATATATATATGTATATATATATATATATATATATTGTAACATGGGGGTAGCTCCGTAATAACCGCCAGCCAGTTTATTGAAGCAAACAGTCCATTTATTTTTAAGCAAACAAAATAAAATAACAGCTTTCTTCAGCCAAAGTAAATACATAGTCCAGCATCCTGGTATTGATAACTAAAACAGCAGGCTCACCGCTAGTCTCTGGTCCCACAGCTTGGTTAGGCTCCTCCATAGTCAGGGTGTCAGGCCGGCCAGACAGAGGGGTCCAGCAGCCTATGTCTCAGTTGATTCAGAGAGCTCACGCTTGCTGTCCAGCTTGTGAGCTCTCCCTCTCTCTCTCTCACTTCCTTGACACAGGTGCACTGAGTCTCTGCTGCCTTTCAGACCTCCCTTCCCTGGGTCTTAACCCCATAGGTACCGAAGTCCTAGCGATCTGGGTTTGAGACTCTGCAATCGTCCTTCTTAAAGGGACCGTGGCCCAAATATTGGGTGGAATGTACCTGCCTTCTAGGACACATCCCCGGTGTCCTGTACAATATATAAATATATATATATATATATATATATATATATATATTCTTACACTGCCTGCACTGATTGTATATAGGCTACACTAGATCTATATACTACACTGCCTGCACTGACTGTATATACACTACACTGTATCTATATACTACACTGCCTAAACGCCACTAACTAAACTAGCTAAACTAGATCAACGTTCCAGTCTCCAGTCTCCACGTTCAGAAACTACATACGGCCGCTGTTCAAGCAGTCTTATATAGTGTGGGATGTGGACTGCGACCCCTGAGCCATGATTGGCCAAAGGCACCCTGCCTCTGGCCAATCATGGCTCTCCCAGCAGTGCATGCTGTGATTGGCCAAAGCATGCAGGTCATGTGCATGCTTTGGGCAATCAGCGGGTGTCATTCCCCGCGGTCTCGCACTGCATTATGGGGAGATCGAATTTGGTGCGCACACCCCATAATGTTTGAGATTCATTGAACACCCTATGTTCGAGTCAAACTTACATTCGACTCGAACAGTGGGCTCATCCCTACAGTTTACATCTAACCATTTGTTTCCAATGGTTCCTTTTGAGGACTACAAATAAATGGCAGGCTCTTCAATCTCATGAATGAGTACAAAATCCTTGCAGGTAAAGTACAAGAAATGAACTTGCTGAGGGATAATAATTTTATGCAATGGGAAATCATAATCATAATGCACTATGCAAGAATTTTAGACCCCATACACACTATTAGATTTTCTGCAGATATTTGTCTTCAGATTTACTAAAACCATGTAGTGCAAGGTCCTGCCTGATCACATACAAATTGAAATTCTTAAAGTGGTTGTCTACTCGTGACAACCACTTTAACCTACAGATAAGCCTATGATAAGACTTACCTGTAGGTGCCCTGCATGTCTCCTAAACCTGTACAGTTCAGGAGATATGCAGTGTATTTGCTGTCATCATGTCAGCACATGCGCAGTGAAGAAACGGCCTCCATGCCGTTCCTCCACTGCGATCGTGCCGTGACTGACGGCTCCCGCGAGCATGCGCAGGATCGATATCACGCGACTCCAGCCAGTCACAGCGCCGGAGTTGCGGCCCCGGAAGGAAGAGGGGCTGAAGCTGGACACCACCAGCACCGGGGATAGCACTGAACATCGCAGGCTTCGTTTGCAGGTAAGTGGCACATAATGGGCTACTATGCGATGCATAGTAGCCCATTATGCTTCTACATTACAGGGGCATGTAGAGGAGCTAAACCCAGTCTGGGTTTACTTCCTCTTTAAGGTTTGACGTCATATTATATGGTTTAGGTAAATCTGAAGACAAAAGTCTGCAGAAAATCTAATGGTGTGTATGGGGTCTTATCCTTTTTTAAGAGAAACTCTATTTGCCATTTTGTGTAAAGCATCCACTTGCCAAACATTTCTGGATGCATACTATGTTGCCTAAATACATTTTAACCTTCCCTCCACTCATTTTGGATATTTCAACTCTTATCAAGTTTTGGATATTCCACACCTATTTGAACATTAACAGTTTCCTTTCTGAAAAATGTACAATATGTTCATTTTATTGGTTACATAATGTTTGCATAAACTTGTTGCACATTTCTGAGATGTATTTTTCTATCTTTACTAATTTAGTAGACGTATAAGCTTGTGCAAGAAACATTCCGACAACAATGCACGTATTTGATTGTTCTCATACTTATAAAGAATCTTTGTGTCTGAAAGGGGAGATGTCCATATACAGTAATGTATACCTGAAAAACTGGGAACATGGCTTACATATCACATAGTACCTGGATTTGGGATTTCTTTACCTTTTCATAAAGGAAGTGGAACCTTCAGTTACACTTTAAACTGCTTTATTGTTTAATCCCATAGACATTGTTTCAAGTGGCAGGCACTTACTTTAAAGTGGTTCTAAAGTCAAAATGATTTTTACTTTAATACATTCTCTACATTAAGGTAAAAATCATTCAAAAGCAGCTCCCCCCCCCCTCCCTTTCATACTTACCTGAGTCCATTCTCTGCCCAGCACTGCGCCTATCTCCTGCAGCTCTTCTCTCCCCTTCCTATATTCACTGGAGGCTCTAATAGCAGTGGGAATCATTGCTGCCAGTCAAATCCAGTGTAAGAGAGTGGAGGTCTATGAATGCACACTGCCTGGTTTGGTGCACCAAACCTGGGAGAGAGGGCCTTAAAATGGCCCTGCCTGACCCAAGATAACTGCCAGGGTAACATGGGGTGGCAGCATCCAATGGGATAACTTCCCCAATGACCCAGGTAGCCATAAAAGAACCATGTTCTTCTTGACTTCCTCTCCAACTGCAGTGCCACTGTGGAAGAGCACCACCTGCAGTGGAGAAAGTAGAATGCGCTTGCCTACAAGCCTCTGTGTACTGGAGTGTTAGATAGGATAACAAAAATAATGGACTAGGTCACTTTAAAGAAGGAAACAAGCCTTGCATTATTTGTATCAAAGTCTGTGCCATTAGCAGAGTGGAAGAGAAGACGAAACTAAGTTTTCATAGTGCACAATTCAGTAGAGTTAGACCACCCATCATCTTTTGCCACCCATATTCTGCTGTCCCAGTGCAATGTAGAAATACGGTTGTTGGCTTCAGAATAAATAAAGGCAAATAGGAAGCATGTGTGGTGATTATTATGTAGTCCATTCTTGGTGTTCAATTTGTACTATATAAAACGTTTCACCTTGCTTAGGTTGTTGATGCATGACAACATGCGTGACCAACTATATGCTGTATCTAAAAATGTTCAGTAATAGTCTGACTTATATATTTTCCCCTAGTTACATATAAAGGATCACAGCACTTACATAACCTTGTTTCTACAAGTGGTACTATTTAGGCTGCAACATGATTTTTATTACTAACGGAAAAGATTTTATTATGTTTTGCACTGAACTGAAAAAGTCTTGCTTGGAGCATTTTAAACTGTGTTGACGAGTTCAGAAATATTAATGTACCCTCAGAGAATGTTATACGGCACATTTTAATGTTTCACTTGAAGCAGTTTAGGAAGCGATAATAAACTTTGTGCTGTATGCCTTATTTAAAGGTTTATACAATATGAGGAAAACAAAGAAGTTAGACATGTTTATTGCTGAGTATTTGTCTTGGTGTCCTTCTGTCTACAAATGTCTCTAGTCCTTGTCTCCAAAATAGATCATTCAACTGGCTGTTGTTAGAAACACAAATCTCTGAAAATTAACTACTTGAGCTTTTAAGTTCTGCAATGAATCTTTTTTTTTCTAATTTAGGATCTACAACAGTGATATGCAATTAACGGACCCCCAGCTGTTGTAATACTACAAGTCCCATCATGTCTCTGCCTCTGGGTGTCATGCTTGTGGCTGTCAGTGTCTTGCTATGCCTCATGGAACTTGTAGTTCTGCAACATCTGGAGGTCCGCTAATTGCATATGCCTGATCTACAATAATACATCATTAACTACAACTATATAAGTTCAAAACAATATGGGGCATTTGATTAAACTTATAAAGTTTTGTAAAACGCATACGTTTTAATTTTTTAACTACATTTGTGAACAAAAACTTTAAGTTTAGTTAAGTTTTGAATAGAGTAGGGAAGGATTAGAACACCTGTCTGTTTTTTACTATTCAAGGCTCCGTTAGATAAATTTCTCTTCACATACTGTCATGGTGACCACCGTTTCACCAGACAAAAAGTGAGGAAATATTTGTAACAGTGGCGCAGACAGAATAAAAATCTGTCAGGGGTTCTAGCTTTGCCCTACTATATTTAAAAAAAAACCCTCAGGCTGGATTCACACCATTACGGTGCGAATTCCAGCCTGTCTGCTGCAGAGAAGGGACAGAGCCACCGTTCGGCGGCTCCTGTACGTTCTCACAGCGCAGCAGCTGCGGGGGGAGAGGGGGGGAGGGGCCACGAGCAGGGGAAAATATCCCTTTTCAGTGCGGAGTGCATCTCCATGTTAGATGTGCTCCCATTGAACACAACAGGCTGGGAATTCGCACCGAATTGCACAGAAAACACACTTGGTTTCTGTGCAATGCGGAGTGTGAATGCACTGCACATATGTGAACCGGACACCTTGAAAACAATGTATTTTCAAGTGTGCTGTAAATTGGATGCGGTTTAAGCCGCATCCAATTCGCATAGGTGTGAACCCAGTCTTAAACTCTCCATTTGTGTTTCTGTTCTTTATTTTGCTTTACTTTCTATCTTGTAAACGCATTGTCACCCAAACAGTAAGTTAGTGAAAAATGTCTCTAATAGACACATGTATAACAGTAAAAGCCCAATGTGGGTCTAATCCTTCCCCATTCTAAAACCTTTTGACTGGATGGACACTTTAAAGGAACTGTCCTTGAATTACAAAAAATAGGTAAATCCCAGGTTTCTATATAGCAAACAACCTGATCTACAGAATATACTAGATACACCCATATACCATAACACTAATAATTACCTACCTAATATTGCATAGGTACCCTTGTTGTCACCAAAACAGCCCCTTTTTGCCATCAAAACTGCCCTGACCCATCACGGCATGGATGTCACTAGACCTCTGAATTATTTAGCACTAAGTCATCAATAGCAGATCCTTTAAGTCCTGTAAGATGTGAAGTGAAGCCTACATGGATCAAGCTTTTTCAAGTTTTTAGGGCATCTTTGGCATGCCAGGATGTGTTTTATCCTAGTGTAGCACCCTCTGGTGTGCTAGAATTGTAAATAGGTTTTTGTGCAGGGTAGTAAATTGTCAGGCTTGACTGGCAGCCAAGCTTGTGTTGTTTTATCTGGGTCAGGGGAGTGACTCAGGGAGGCTGGTATGACTCACAGGCAGCATCTCTAAGACCGCCCCTACTTCTGGTAAACTGGTAGAAGATTATATAGGAATGGGAGTATAAGTGAGGAGGAGCTACCTGGAGTATTTATGAGGGCCCGACCAATCCCCAACAGATGGGTTGGCAGGGGGCAGGCCCCCTCAAATACTCAAGATCAACCCAGCTGGTGCAGTGGAGTTTGGGTTGAAGATGGAGATGGAGTGTTAGGTGCTGGTGGCCCTTGTAGGTGCCCCCCAGTCTGGGGAGGTGACTTTGGGCCTGGATTCTGGTGTGTACGGGACCCTCTTCATTACACACAGAGGTGTCCTGACCAGGAGGCACGGGAGCAAGGTTGATGACAGCAGGAGAACACTGCAGGGCAATCTTCAGGAAGGAAGACAGCCAAAAGGGCTGGTGAGTGTACAGTAAGAGGACTGAGAAGCATAATTGAGAGGAATGGGTGCAAGCAGCCTGGGGTGGATGCAGAGTCAGTCTGGGAGGACTGTGGAGTTTTGGGTTAGACTGGCAGTGCCTGAAGAGGCAGTGCTAGGATCAGAAGCCACAGGAGTAGGACAGCTGAGAACTAGGACTTATTTTTGCTACACTACCCACGGTCCCTGCATGTAAAGGGCAGTTGCTATGGTCTGATTGTGCTCTTGTCAGACCATCCTTACAGCGCCAGCTGGTCCTGAGAGTTGTTGTTCTGTAAGCAAGATGGTGCTGGAGGTGAAAGGAGTAGTGTATATATTTGAGTAATGGGAAGAGTTCCCAGGGAAAACTGGTATAGAGTGACCCCAGACAGTATGCTGTATCAAAAAAGTCAAATTTTATTGGATTCAGAAAGCATTAAAGTCAAAACAAAGAAATGTTGCAACCCTCCACCCAACACCAAGATAATATTGTTATTAGTTAAAATTATGCACACACATGGCTCATGGGCCCAACGTAAGTTGAATGATTAAATTTGTTCTCTATTCAGGAAGGGATATCAGACAAGAGATTTGCTCAACTGAGAAGTATCAATCTCATTTGTATTCCCAGGGGGTAGTGACAGGCTTGTTCAATTAGAACTAATTGCTGCAAGGGTTATTTGAATGAGTATTACAATAACACTTTAGCTAAGCGTAAATAAGTACATATTCGCCCACAATTTGGCAAGCTTCTTTAGAACCTAAAGAAGAGAAGCTTGCCAAATTGTGGGCGGGCGAAACATGTCAACCATGTTTATGCTCAACTAACTGTAAGTCGGCTAACACTCATACACTGCCTCTAACAGACATTTCTGTGCCTACTACGGACCGGCAGCCCAGCTTCACTCTGCACAGTCACTGTCTGAGCTGGCCAACTCAAAACACATTCATGCATGACTCCAGCTCCTAAAGAGCAAGTACAGCTGCAGATTGAAATTGTTGGCTCTAGTGACCAACTACTATATTATCAGACGCACAGCCCCAACATTAATCTCCTACATTTCTGCTGCACGATTCATCTAATTGTTAGTCTAGTGGGCTCTCACCCAAAACCACCAAAGGGGGAACTGTATGGAACTTATTTACACTTAGCTAAAAAGTTATTGTAATACTCATTCAAATAACCCCGCAGCAATTAGTTCTAATCGAACAGGTATGTTTCTACTCCCTAGGAATAAAACAAGATTGATACTGCTTAATCTCTTGTCTGGTATCCCTTTCTGAATAGAGGACAAATTTACTCGTTCAACTTATGTTGTGCCCATAGGCCATGTGTGCATAATTTTAAATAACAGCAACGTTGTTATTTTGGTGTTAGGTGGAGGGTTGCAACATTTCTTTGCTTTGACTTTACTTTCTGAGTCCAATAAAATTAGATTTTTTTTGATACAGCATACTGTCTGGGGTCAATCTGTACCAACTTTCCCTGGGAGCTCTTCCCATTAATCAAATGCATGCAATTTCTCTGGTATGTAGACCCACCCCCATTGTTAAGGGTGTTTAACCACTTCCTTACTGGGCACTTAAACCCCCCTCCTGCCCAGACCAATTTTTGGCTTTCAGCGCTGTCACAATTTGAATGACAATTGCGCGGTCGTGCGACGTTGTAACCAAATAAAATTTGCGTCCTTTTTTTCCCACAAATAGAGCTTTCTTTTGGTGGTATTTGATCACCTCTGCGTCATTTCTGATCGCTGCTATAAACAAAAAATGAGCGACAATTTTGCAAAAAAGAACAATATTTTTTACTTTTTGCTAAAGTACAAATCCATTAAAAAAAATATTCATCAGTTTTGGCCGATATATATTCTTCTACATATTTTTGGTCAAATAAAATTGCAATTGGCATATATTGATTGGTTTGCACAAAAGTTATCACATCTACAAACTATGGGAATTGATTTATGGCGTTTTTATTATTTATTTATTTTTTACTAGTAATGGCGGCGATCTGCAATTTTTATTGGGACTGCGACATTGCAGCAGAAATGTCGGACATTTTATACACATTTTTGGGACCAATGACATTTATACAACGATCAGAAATTTAAATATCCACTGATTACTGTGTAAATGTCATTGGCAGTAAAGGGGTTAACCTGCAGGGGGCAGTGAAGGGGTTAACAATGTTCCCTGGGTGTGTTCTAACTGTGGGGGGGGGGGGGTTGGCCGGGACATAACAGATCTAACTGATCCCAGTGACAGGGATCAGTAGATCTGTCATGTCCCCTATCACAGAACGGAGAACCACCGTGTTTACATCGGCGGTTCCCCATTCTGCAGTTCTGTCAGGTGATCGTGGGTCTCGAGCGGACATTGAGTCCATCTGACCCACGGGCACGCTCGTGCAGCGTGCGGCGGGCACGCGCGCGCCGCTGCTGCCGCCAGGGGGCGCGCTGGGAGCGTGCACAGGGGACGACCTCAGATCCGCGCTGGAGCCGTACTTCGGCAATAGCGCGGATCTGTAGGGGTTAAAGAAGTCCCACATTGATTCCCCTGAACTAAGGGTGAGTCTTCTTCACTTCTTTGCTGATTTTATGCACAGGCTGTATATAGTTTGTGTCCCTGAAGAGTTCTGAGTTTGATCAAGTGAGCATCCCATAATACCCTCAACCCTATCCAAGTTCAATTCCCCTAATAAAGCACAAAAACAAAACTGCAAGGACTGATTCTTGTCTCCAGCATGTGGTGGAAAATTCTGTGCGCCTGGCTGTGCAGGTTGGGATATACCAACATTCACCAGTGGCTCCTGCTGGGGTAGTGTTACACTTGTATCATTTGGAAAAGAACATTTCTTCTCACAATATTTGCTAATTGCAGCTTTGCTCTCAGCAGAAATTGCACTGTGGAAACGTTTCCAAACTCTAGATGTTGGTCTCACCATTTTACTGAGAGGAGGAAAAGAAAAAACTGTTTACTGACCAGACTATAGCTAAACATTATGCTGTGATGGCGGAGGACATTAATAGGAATCAAAGGTTTTAAAGATAAACTAATTTATCATTGTAAAAGAACTTATTCCACACTTTTTTTTTCTAATTTTTTTTTGGGGGGATGGGGAAAAAACGGCATTCTCATCTCAAGTCGTATCCAGGAAGCAAGTATATCCGTCCCAGGTTTAGACAATTTGCTAAGAATTTTTATTTTCTTTGATTAAGTGAGAGAGCTGAGGTTGTTGGGCTAGCTGATTAGATAACATGTCAAGCTGAAACCAGTTTGGTTATTTTGGCTTCTATGCTGCTCAGGGATTTCACACCAAGTTTTTGTGCATGTTAGAATAGGGGCACTGAACTACTGAAATACAGCTTATGTTTGGTGAGACACAGCACATGTGGCAAGGATTTTATTTCGAATAGAATTATGAGAATTTGAAGAGAATTTTGACAGTTTTAGGTTTCTCCAGGATTGTTAGCCGGGGACCCTGTGTGTTGGTAAGTTACCTAGTGGCAAGTATTTATTTTGCTATTTTCTTTTTGTTTTACTGGTTTTCCTGTACACTGTGTATGCAGTCTTTGGGTAAATAAATTGCATGTGCTTTGCCAAGAACTACTTTGCTTAACCACTTCAGCCCCGGAAGGATTTCACACTTTAGGATCAGTGCACTTTTTGCGATTCGGCACTGCGTCGCTTTAACTGACAATTGCGCGGTCGTGCAACGTTGTACCCAAACAAAATTTGCATACTTTTTTCCCACAAATAGAGCTTTCTTTTGGTGGCATTTGATCATCGCTGCGTCATTTCTGATCGCCGCTATAAACAAAAGAAGAGCGACAATTTTGTAAAAAAAATCCAAATTTCTTACTTTTTGCTAAAATACAAATCCAAAAAAAAAATACAAAAAAACATTTTTTTTCATCGGTTTTGGCCGATTTTATATTCTTCCTCATATTTGTGATAAAAAAAATCTCAATCGGCATTTATTGATTGGTTTGCGCAAAAGTGGCCGCGTTTACGGATGATGAGAATTAATTTCTGGGGTTTTTATTTTATTTATTTTTTTTACTAGTAATGGCAGTGATCTGCGATTTTTAGCAGTACTGCAATATTGGGGCTGACATGTCGGACCATTTTGACACTTTTTTGGGACCATTGGCATTTATACAGCGATCAGTGCTATAAAAATGCACTGATTACTGTGTAAATGCCATTGGCAGTGAAGGGGTTAACCTGCAGGGGGCGCTCTAAGGGTTAACTGTGTTCCCTGGGCGTGTTCTAACTGTGTGTGGGCTGCCCTAGCAGGGGAAGGGAAGTGATCACAGCTTCCATGTAGAGGAAGGCTGTGATCACAGCCCTTCCCCCTCTCACAGAACGGAGGTCCGTGTTTACTTACACGGACCTCCGTTCTTTCAGTGCGGGGGGGGCATTTCAGGTAGCCGGCGGCGATCGAGTCCGCCGCACCCGCTCCCTGGCCCCCCCAACACAGTGAGCGTGCGGGCGCGCCTCCGGCGGCACGCGCGCTCACAGTGCGCGATCTCACAGCCGCCGTCGTATGACGGCGGTTTGCGATATCGAGCCACTTTGACGCCGTCAACCTGCGGTTGACGGTCGGCAAGTGGTTAAAAACTGTTAATTTAGTGGCATGCTTACCCATCAGAAAAAAAGGAAAAGGCTTTGCAAATTTTGAAGGTTCCCTTCTACTGTTTTCTTTTATCGTTTGGCTCTAGTTTTTTCATTGTTTGGCTGTTCCTTTTAATGCATCATCAGCTTCCCTGACTGTTGAAATGAAGGTTGATCATGGGGCACCCTCACTTGCATGGCTTCACCCCAGTCTTTCCCCGCTGTACCACCTTTGAACTTTGCAGTTAATAAACTTTAGGGAGGTTGGGAATCTAAGCTAGGAAGCCTAGCCCTCCAATTCCATAACATACCATCTATACTCATGACTCCCCATGATGACAAGCTTTTTTTAATAGGAGCCATGAGAGTGTAGCTCCTTCTTGTGTACATAGTTGTGTAGTGTAGATAGAGGCTTGTTAGAAGCTTAGGTGTGAGTCAGAAAGTTTACATTAGGTTAGGCTGGAGGGCTCTGCAGGTCAGGCCTCTGGTACCTCCCCTTGGTTCTAGTAGCTTGGAGAAGATTCTAGAAGCTAGTGGGTGGAGGCCAGGAGGTGCTGATCTGAATATGTATGGGAATCTGGCCAATCCCCAAGCAGGAGTCCTGGCAGGATGGCTGAACCAGCCCATAAATATTGAGGAGCAAGGCCAGCAGGGGAGTTGGTTGAAAGAAGGATGGTTGAGGTGCTGCTATGTAGCCTGGGAGGGGGACCCAGAGAAGGGAGGCTCTGCCTCCAGGCTGGAGGTTGGAGGAAAGGAAAGCTTACAGAAGGAGCTCCACTGCCCTGCAGTCCACCAGGGAAAAGGACAGCCTTCATAGTTTGCAAATGAACCAGCCCAGCAGAAGGCCTGAAAGCAGTTCTATCCATAGCTGCAGGACAAGGACAGTATGATTACCTCTACACCCCCCAGGGTCTATAAGGGAGAAGTATGCTAGCTGCAAGTTCTTGGCAAGTCTTCAGGGGAAAGTTTATAGATACCGTAGTCAGGTGGGCTGGCATTTTTCACTAAGGGGACCAAGATCTTCTACAAGTTGGGACTTTGCTGAAAATCCACTCAGGGGGCCCCCAAACTCCTAGGACATGATTTCTTTACTAAAGACTGTTGCTGTTCCAGAGGAAGCACAGTCAAGTAGTTGTTGTAGCGTGCCAGAAAAGTAAATTATCCTCATTTTGTTATTCGTCAAGTTAAGAATCCCATAATGCCTTTTACCCTATCCAAGTTAAAATCCCTAATAAATACTAAAAACCTAGCCCATTGTCTGTTTTTTGTGTCTGGATGTAAGCATGGATAATATGTGTTGCCTGGCTGTGTAGACTATAGGGGGACCCACAACTCAGCGGCTCCTTAGGGGATAGCACTACAAGAGTTATAACTTGCAATATTAAATGGCTGTGATCACCATAGAAATGCTCCAGAATACTCAGACATTTAGAAAAAGCCCAAAGGCTCAAAACTGATTACTGTATCTAGTGTATTTAGGATTTCTTGTCTACCTGTCCCCATGGTTTCTTTCTGTACAAATTAAATTTGTTGCTTATTATCTTCAAAACAATGCAGGAGCTGTCATGGAAAGATCTTCTATTGTCTTTAATGTGAAGATGTTTGACCAAAATGATAAATTCTGCACATCTCTTGGATAGCGTTGAAAACCCTTAGGCTGGGTTCACACCATAGCGACACCATTTTGACCGGTTCTCTATGGAGCCGGTTCACATATCTCTGCAGCAGGTCCGGTGCGTTTTTCACAAAAACGCTGTGCGACTTTTGGTCCATTTCAGGTCCGAATTCAGCCCAAATTTCGGGCTGAAATCGGACCTGAAACGGTGAACCAGGACGTACCGGACCCCTGCTGTGAGCCGCATGCGGTTCATATGTGAACCCAGCCTTAGACTCCCCTGTACTTCCCTTGGAGACAATTTGCCTAACATAAGAATTTTCAACTTGGCTAGCTTGTTCTGTCGCATCAGGGACTGGCTGGGTTCCACTTCCTATTACACTAATATTATAATTTGTTTACAGATAGTGACCCAGTGCTCACTGCCCACAATTCTGCATGTCCTACTCTGCTTGAGACCTCCATATCTTTAACAAAACTTGTTATTGAGGGATAACTTAATAACATGGAGAGAAACTCATACACTATAAAAAGCTCCAGGAGTACTATCCCTTCCGATGCTCGTATAATCCACAGCTATCTTCCCCTAAGGTATTTTCTATGTGGCATAAAAGAGATCTCATTGGGCTGCAACATCATCTGGATTGCAATGGTAAATTTACTCCATTCCCTCAGCTGCAAGGGAGTTATGGAATCCTAAGTACTCATTTATTCCACATGAATAGGTTAAACACTTTATCAAAGTTAGATAACTCTACAATGTTTCAAAATCACAACAACCTCTAGGGAGTGCAACTGCTTGTTGTTGTACTAGATATTTTATAAAGGGTCAGGTAATTGAGCCCTCTTTTTTATTTTATACTTAAGTATTAATTACATGTATTAGTTAAATGTTAATTTTATAATCAAAGTGAAATAAGAAAACATAATACTTGTAATCTTTGTTTCCTCAGATTATTGTGACTGTTTCCAACATAACTTTTTTAAACTTATCACAGTATACTAGATATGTAGCAAAGATACAAACAAGGGTATGCGTCATAGAAACGTTTAAATCTATAATTTACAACACCACTTTTCTTTGTACTAGTTTGGATGGTATTTAAAAAAGTATAATTATCATAGCCATAAATATTTATGCTTTTAGGCAATGTTGTGTTTATTTGATATAGCATAAGTGAGGGTAGTTTATTCACAAGTGTGATAAATATACCTTTTTATTTTTTCATTATCTTACTACAATAAGTATACTTTATAAAGTATAAAGTAAAATAATTGGACTATCTTGGGAAATGTGTAAATATTGTAATTAATGTAGGTGGTTCCTGGGGCACCAGCAATTTTATTTAGATATATATTATTCCATGTAATGCTTCAACGATAAACATTATTCCAGTTACTGCCTCAACTCAGCAGGAGTCACTATTGTTGAGGTCTTTGAAAAGTCCAATCACTGCCCAAAATCTTGCCGCCTCAACCTCCTCAAAATCTTCAAAATACACCCCTTTCTAATCAATGACACAACAAAGCTCTTCATTCACTCCCTGGTCATCTCTCGTCTTGACTACTGCAACTCCCTTCTCATTGGCTTATCTCTACATAGTTTATCTCCTTCAATCCTTTATCAAATGCTGCTGCCAGACTCATTCACCTTACCAATCATTCTGTGTCTGCTACTCCTCTCTGCCAAACCCTCCACTGGCTTCCACTCATCCAACGTATTCATTTTGAAGTACTAACAACAAATTACAAAGCCATCCACAGCTTAGCCCCCAGCTACATCACTAGCCTAGTCTCAAAATACCAACCTAATGGTTCTCTTCATTCCTCGCAAGACCTCCTGCTCTCTGGCTTCCTTGTCACCTCCTCCCATGCTCACCTCCAGGACTTTTTCAGAGCCTATCCAATCCTATGGAACTCCTTACCCCAATCTATCTGATTATCTCCTACTCTATTAGCTTTTAGAAAACCCTTCTCTTTAGAGAAGCCTATCCTACCCACACCTAACAACTATATTTTCATTTTCTCCATCATCTCATCCCCCACAGTTATTACCTTTTGTTTCACTTGAGCCTTCCTTCTAGATTGTAAGCTTTAATGAGCGGGGCCCTCTGTTTCCTCCTGTATTGAATTGTATTGTAACTGTACTGTCTGCCCTCATATTGCAAAGTGTTGCTTAAACTGTTGGAACTATATAAATCCTGTATATTAATAATAATAAAGTCTGACAGATGCTGGCCTTTTGAATTCCTGACTGCGCATTCTCACCCCGATTTATTGAAAGAAAGGAACACTCAGGTTAGCGAATATTTTGAAAATTCAGTTTGCAATAAATACTTAATCACATGCTAGTAATATGTAAAAAAAACATATTTTTTTTTATTTTTGCACATGATTGGATAACTTAAGTAGCATAGCAAAGTGAAAGTGTTAACGTTGACATGATCCACTCGTTTAGTAAATGAGGCTAAAGGGGTTGATTTACTAAAGGCAAATCATCTGTTCATGTTTCAATGGAAATTAGACATTGCAAGGGTATTATGTTAAGAGCTTAGTGAAAGTGGTGATATTTCACTTTGCAAAAAATACCTAATCAAGTACAAGGAAAAATAAAAAATACAGCATGTTTACTTGCACACCATTGGATGATGGAAGTCAGCAGAGCTTCACCTTTTTCACTAAACTTTTGCAAAGTGCAACTATCCTTGAAAAATGGACATTTTATTTGCTTTAATAAATTCCAACATCTATCTAATTCCTAAAACACTTACACAAAATATATTGTTGCAAAAAAAATAATATGTTTGTTTTATTACCTGTTTGCTTGGCTAAGAATGGAGAGTGAGAGAGCTGTAGCTTCTCTCTGTGGCTGCTGCCCTGCTGTGCTAAACTGGTTAACGGCTATATCAGCAAGAAGCGGGAGCTGCTAAGCAGGAAGAGTTCAATACACTGAGTCATGTTGCACTCCACTGTGGAAACTGTAGTCCAGAGGAGAGAAACACCCTACTGTATTTAAAGTGAATGTAAACCCACCACCCAGTATTCTACATTAATACCATTATTGTAAAGTTTTTATATCAAGTAGCCTCCTTAGTGACATCTTTCCTTCCAGATGTCACCCCCTTTAGAGCACGGAGACCCACTCTGTGGCGCTAGGTAGGCGGAGCTGTGACGTCACTAGGCTCCCGCCCACCGCTACACTCCCCTCAGGCTGGCAGCATGCTCAGTGGAAAGGGAGCGCATTCTGATAAGCAGAGCATGCTCATGGCCTCTCCTGTATCTCCTGCTCATGCCCACAAGCTACAGTGGAGTAGTGGAGTGGAGAGATAAGCAAAGGAGACGCTGTGACAGGCTGAGAGGGGAGAAGTGAGATTGAATCCTATTTTAGGCAGAGCAAACATGGTGAGGCATTTTATGACACCCTAACGAGTCTCTGGGAGAGCTGGAGAAGAAAGGGGAGGGGGGATGTGAGCCTCTGAATGCTCTTGCATGAGATAAGAATACGACCTGTCTGTGACACAGCCCTGGGAAGGGACTTCTATACTCAGTCAGTCATTTTTTATCTTAGTGAAAAAAGATAAGGGAATTACTCATTGTCGGATTAACTCTTCGTGACAAAACTGGGCACAGATGACATTACATACTCTCCTGTACAAGCTAGAAGAGTTAGTATTTTTTTTTTTTTGGGTTTACATCCAATTTAAGAGCTTTTGAATTGCATTTCCCAGAGAGAGATTGCCGAGAAGGGGAGAAGGGGGGAAAGATTTGCATTTTCTCAGGCTGTACAGGACACAGCTTCCTTTTTTACCGTGAGGGAGTCCAAAGAGTGCACATTTTGGCAGCCGGAGCAGGTTTCAGAATGCTGAGTTTGGGAGTGTCAACAGCCAGGGTCAGAGGTCTGGGTGCAGAGCACAAAGTGGACTAATCACTGCCTGATGGGATAGTAAGCTGCAATACCATTGGGACTGGTGAGGTGTTTCTCTGGGGATTTACTATATGCTGCTGGAGAGACAGACTGAGCCCTTTAGGAACTGGCCATACAGCCACATATAAACGTATTATTGCCTGCAGGTTTGACTGGGGGGATTTTCATGTGCACCAACCATACAACTGGGCCCCAATGCTAGGCAGCTGAAGAGGTAGGACTAAAGTCTGTCCCTTTGCAGCTGCTACACAGAGACCTTCACCTATTGCTTATGCTAAGAGGTACCTCTCCTAGAGTGCAGTCTAGATTAGTTATAGTATTATTATTCACATTGTAGTTAATGTTTATATGCACTGCCTATTGCTGATTATAGTTGAGCGAACACCTGGATGTTCGGGTTCAGCGGAACTTCGCGGAAACGTTCGGGTTCAGTACCGAACGTTACCCGAACGTGACCCCAGACCTCGAACCCCATTGAAGTCAATGGGGACCCAAACTTTTCGACACAAAATGGCTGTAAAAAAGTCCTCGCAAGTGCTAGAAGGCTGCAAAAGGAAGAAAATGGGAGATGTTATTAGATCTGCAATCTGTCCCTCAAAGCAGTAGTAATCTCTACCTAGTCCAGTATCAGATCGTTCTGTAATCAGATCGTTCTGTAATGCAGGATGAGAGATTGTTCTGTAATCAGATCGTTCTGTAATGCAGGATGAGTGTTATTAGATCTGCAATCTGTCCCTCAAAGCAGTAATAGTAATCTCTACCTAGTTATTATCACTGCAATCTGTCCCTCACAGCAGTAGTAGTAATCTCTACCTAGTTATTAGATCTGCAATCTTTCCTTCACAATCTGTCCCTCACAGCGCCGGCAGCATCCTCTCCCTACACTAACCTCAGAGCATGTGACATGCAGCACTATGAATTGTAGTCCCAGAGCTCAAGTGACACATTCTTTTGAATTGCTGGAGAACTACAATTCCCAGCTGCTGGGAATAAAGAATAGATTTCTGGGAGGAAAAGAGAATCCTGGGGGAGACTATTAGAATCAAGGGTTTGGGCCTGCTGGCTCTCTTTGGGGGGACCGGCACAGATCTGTGTGCAAAGAATCTGTTGCTGAAAGTTGCAGTGGTTGCGGCCTGCTTTTACAGATTTATCAACCAGATATCTGGAGGGACACCGGCGGACAGCGTGACAACTCTGATCTGCAACAGCCTGAAGGTCATTCCTGTTCCATTCACTCTGCAGAGGTGATTGATCTGTGTGAGCCATGGTGCTGCACGGTGGAGGCCAGAGATCATCCCTTGAGCCATATACCGGAACGAATCATCATCATCCCCAATATCCTCAACATCATCTACATCTTTTGTTCCAGTGTGGTGAGTGGGTGAAAGCCCAGTTTAACTGACAGTGTGTATAGACATCATTGTTTCTTTACATTTGCCATTATCCCTGATACAAAGATCTGCTTGCACACTAAGTTTGGACACTGTACACAGACATCTATACTATCCATCAGTCTGCTGTTGCTTGTAGTTCCATCAAGTTAATCTTGCTAAGTCAGTAATCACTGTGAAGTTTCTACAATTTACGTTGCTACAAGGAAGCAATTCTCTGATCTTGTTTCACCCTTTTGGATTAGCTATTTGTCCCATCTACCAATAATCTTTGCATACAATTAAAATAATTGAAAGCTAGCTGAAAACTTTTTAAAATTGACAAGCAGTAACACTGGACTACTCCCACATCTCTCCCCATTTGCTTTATTGAAGTTATCAAAGCTGCAATTCACCAAAGAACTTTCTATAAGAGCAGGTTGAATAATGCTACAATTACTGTTTGCTGGAGTTGTACTTGTTTACCCTTTCATTTTGCTGTTCTATGTGAGTTTGCAGTAGAGAGCGGTCTGACACTAGCAGGAGTCATTCCTCTTCTCTCCTGTTCCTCACTTACATTGGCAGTATCTGCATTTATTGAGTCTAAAGAAAAGTGACATACATGAAGTGCTTTTTTTGGATCAAGTTGATAGTTATTGTTTTACCAATTATATTTTGTGTAGGTAATTCCGCCCTTGGGGGTATAGATTGCCATATTGTGATCCATTGTTATTGAAGTGTTTGCCTCTGCTCTTGGGGTTATTCTGAGGTTCTGAATCCCCTGATAGCAGATTAAATGCACTATTGAGCTATATCGCTTATAACCTCAGTTATTGTTCTTCTATTGCATTCTTTGAACATATATACTGTCAATGTTTGTTACCTATCCACAGAAATACTATTGTAAAATCAATTTCTGTGTTTTATCATAATGTGTGTGGTTTCTCCTTGATCTTTGCACTTACACTATTGCTGTCAGGATTCAGCAGCTTGGCAGACCAGACACGTAGCTACACCAGGAAACTGAGACCAAACAAGTATATAACTTAAAAAGGTGAGATTTATTTACAGTGCACAGTAATAAACAAACACAGCAAACAGAGAACATAAACAAACCCCAGCAAACAAAACCCAAAACCTGACAAAAATACTAACACCTATGCTGCAAACTAAAGCTAACTCTGGACAAGGGTTCAGGGTATACGGGGAATCAAGGAGGATACCAGGCAAGGAGATAGCACTAGGCCTAGGATACCAGAACTGCAACCCATGGACCCCTGAGCTACAGCGCCACCAGCTGGAGGGACTATTCCGGACAATTGCCAGGTGTGCCAGAGGGGCAGATGACTTCAACACCTGAATAGACCAAGCTGTATAGGCAATAGAGGAATGGGAGGTAGCTGACACCATAAAGAGATATCTGAGAACCTACGTGCACTTGCTTCTGATGTCATCAGAAATCTAAAGCAAGGCAAACCAGGCTTCACTGCCGAAGAGTGTTTTGAAGGCCTTCACTAAGGTTTATGGAAGAGTGGAGAGCTGTGCTGAGCTAATTTACGTGTTAGTGAGAAGGGGAGAAGTTATCAGCCTCTGTCACACGATTAAAGAAGATTCTTCATCAAATTTTCCTGAAAGGTGGAATGGAAGTTGATACTGTAAGCAGAGCCTTATTGCCCCAGGTTCTGAAAGGGGCACAGCCTTTAGACCCAAAAATGCTCAAACTCACTGACAATGACCCAGAGTCACCCCTTGACCTATTCTAAAATGATAAAAGCAGTACAGAAAGAAAAGGCCTTGATCACAGCCAAAACCCAGAAACCTAAAGCTTCAAAGGAGCATGGACAGGGTGCCATTATATACTTGTGTAGCGTTGCACTCTTGAGGGTTGCTTAAATAATTAATTCCCCCTTGGGTTTCCCCATTCTGAGAGTCCTCCACCACCCCGACACTCTGGGTTCACTCATATTGCAATGTACCATTGATAATCACACTCTTTCTGTAATGGAAACCACAACACAGTTAGAGTTAGAAATGTTTACTTAACTCTTATTTCTGCAAGAAATGACAACCTTTAAGTAACAAAATATAAGCCATGCCTCCAAGAATTATTGATTAACAGACATTGTTGACATAAGTATAACAATACTTTACATTCACAAGTTAACCTTATAATTCTGGCGAACAAAATGAGTAGTCGATGGGGTAACTTCCGCCACTCCCTGTATTCTCCAACAGCAATGGCAAGATATAATTCCTCCAATTGAGCTTAAACAATACCTAAGGGTTCACTGAGAACAAATGATTTCATAATTCTTACTGAAAAGTAGGAGAAAAATAATAGAGTAAGGTCTTATACAAAAATAGAAGACCCGAAGGGTAAATTGGTACCACTCAATGGATTGTAACTCAATTAATAACATTCTATTAAATGCACGTAGGAATATAACCAGTTAGCAGTTACATTAGTGTCATATAAACACACTAGATAACTCTGAATTTCTATTTAAATTCTCCTGTTCTAGCTTAGAGAGTTCTTAGGAGATGAAGAAATACCAAGTAAATACCCCTGAGTATATGACTGGGGAGAGGATGAGTAGATGTATTTGCAGAAATCCTGTCTTGTAAAGTTCAAGCAATCTTCTGCCGGCTATTAGAGTTAGGTACCTGAGAACACTGTGTCCTTCTAATCCTTGAGATGAGGCACAAAGAGGTTAAATTCCACTAAACTAAATAGCTTTTCAGTAATCACTGACTTCTTGAATTAACTGGTCACAAACGGCATTCCAGTGAATAGAAACTGTATTCCAAGACGTAATAATAGGATGTGGAATAAACAGTATAAGTACTCTTATATTTGGGCCTGAGCCCGCTCACCAATACAAAAATAGTGGATGTATAAAAACGATCTGGCACTCAGATGATGATGATGGTAATGCTGGGACCCTTAGTTCACACAGATGGTTTGCTCCTGGGAAGTAAACAGCATCCACTGCACTCCTTGCAGTTCTCCTGGATCGACAGATGCGACTGCTGCTGTGACTGCTGCGGCTTCAATCCAGACTCAGATGAGGATGGGATGGCTCCGCTGATCACTCACTGTGTTGCTGGAGAGTTGCAGTTAGCTGGGTCACCTGCAGAGAATTCAGTCAGCTGGAATGCTGTAAGTAGGCCGCGGGCCTATCTCCATCACAGAAGCGCACAGGGTTCTTCACTGATCGATCACGCTGTACAAAGAGACCGAACCCAGCTCCTCCTCCCATTTAAATAAGTTCTCCCACAAAGCACTGCACCTCCCAGCAGCCTCCAGTGCAGCACAGCCCGATGGGAAATGGAGTCCTTCATACCAGAGACTGCTGACTGTTTCTTCTTACCACACTACAAATCCCACAATGCTTCATTCTCCTTACAATTCAGTCTTATTCCACAAACGAACACTAGAGGGAATCCTCTATGTTAGGCAATGGGCACAATTATCTGTATGCCAGAGGAATATTTCTAGATGCCTGGCTACACTTGGATCAGCCCAATTCAGGTACAATTGAAGAAGTTAAGAGTGGAATGCCCCCGGTCATCGAGGCTCTTACCCATGCTGTAGCTCAGATGGCCCAATCCTTCTCCGAAGTTCAGAAGGCTGTTGGGCAGGTGTTGCAGGCTCAAGCATGAATGCAGAAATCTCTTACACCCCTGATGACTTCACGTATGACAAAATGCATATGGCAGAGAAGCGCACATACGCTACCATGCATGCGCAGCCGTTTGTCGGCCATCTTTGTTACTGGAGGAAGACCTTTCCTTTGGCATCTCTGAGACATGCTTTTACTATTTTGATGTAATATAAGTACATCCTCTCTTCATTAAAACTTAATAGTTTACAGTATTACGCTATGTGGAGTTTTTTTTATTTTCATGCATTCCACAATATATAATTGGCTGAGCTGGTTGTCTGAGGAGCATCTGTTCAATAACAAAGGAAGTTGTGTTTGAATTGTTCCTTTATATCTCTGGGCTACATATGCAAATCACATCCTTTTTCACGAAGTTGGCTTTCCTGTTTAACCGCTTGCCAACTAGCCGCCGTCATTTTGCTGCAGGTGTGGGTGCGCACGCTGTGCGTTGTGGGAGCGTGCCAGGGGTCCAGTGGACTTGATGTCCACCGGCGACCTGTGATCGCGGTGTACAGAGGCAGAACGGGATCTGTCTATGTAAATAAGGTGGATTCCTGTTCTGTCAGATGACATGTCAGACATCTTCTGTTCCCAGTGATTGGGAACAGCGATCTCTGTCATGTGCCTTTCAGACTGTCCCCCCTACAGTTAGGACACACCCAGGGAAAACACTTAAGCTCTTGATCGCCCCCTAGTGTTAACCCCTTTCCTGCCCGTGTCATTTATACATTGATCAGTGCATTTTTATAGCACTGATCAGTAATAATGTCACTGGTCCCCAAAAAGTGTTTGGGGTCAGATCTGTCCGCCGCAATATCACAGTCCCGATAAAAATCGCAGATCGCCGCCATTACCAGTAAAAAAAAACAATAATAATAAAAACGCCATAAACCAATGTCCATAGTTTGTAGGCGCTATAACTTTTGCGCAACCCAATCAATATACGCGTTTTGCTATTTTGTTACCAATAATATGTAGAAGAATATATATCGGCCTAAACTGATAAATAAATTTGTTTTTTTATTTCTTTTTTGGGATATGTATTATAGCAGAAAGTAAAAAAAAAAAAAAAAATTTCAAAACTGTCGGCCTTTTTTTGTTTACAGCACAAAAAATAAAAACCACAGAGGTGATCAAATACCACCAAATGAACGCTCCTTTTGTGGGGAAAAAAAGGACATCAATTTTGTTTGGGTACAACATCGCACGGCCATGCAATTGTTAATTAAAGCGACGCAGTGCCGTATCGCAAAAAATGGCCTAGTCAGGAAGTGGGTAAATCCTTCCGGGGCTAAAGTGGTTAATTGAGCGTTTATTGACCACTCTTATTAGGGGGTTGTAGGCATTCCGGTAAGCCTTGTGTGAGTGATTGGTGTCACCTTGGCTATCCTAGTAGTCTTTCCATCTCCATCACGGCTTGTGGGACCTCATTTTGATTGTTCATATTAGTCCCTTCTTTCCTATCTCTTAGGACAATTTATGGACACTTTTTTTGTTTTGTTTGTTTTTATATTACTGTTTTTCACTGATACGCATACAAAAAATATAAGATTCCCCAAGATTTGAGGAAACTTACACTGAGCTCTTATTTCTTGATTCTTTGATCATTATACATTAACAACAGTGTCACAATTATTTTGTATCACATTGTCATATTTTGTCCTTTTAAAGGACAGAGATGACAGTAGATGGACTGCACTGATTGGTTTACAGAAATCTCTTACAGTTGTTCAATGGGCAGTGATTGCCTTAGCTTCAGGAGGGAAGGCATCAGGGAAAGCTGAAATAGACAACACCAAGCTTTCTTCTGGAAAGAAATGTAAAGGCTGTGAATGGGCAGTGATTGCCTTAGCTTCAAGAGGGAAGGCATCAGAGAAAGCTGAAATAGGTAACGCCAAGCTTACTTCTGGAAAGAAATGTAATGGCTGTGAATGGGTAGTGATTACCTTAGCTTCAGGAGGGAAGGCATCAGGGGAAGCTGAAATAAACAAAGCCAAGCTTACTTCTGGAAAGAAATGTTATAGCTGTGAAGAAGTTGGGCATTTGAGAGCACAATGCTCAAGGGGAAGAACTCCATCTAATGTTGCAAAAGAATCCCAAAAATGTTACGGGAGCCTCTAACTGGAAAGCCAGCAGGAAACTTCAGAGGGCCTCAGGCGAGGAGCCAACCGAATGCTCACCTACAACAATTCTCTCCAAATTCAAAGACGTGAAGAAACAACAACAGAGGTCCAAAACCTTACTGTTCCTGAGCAAGCATCCAACTCACTCTCCTTGTTCTCAGGCAGACAGTCTTAGAAAGACAACACACATCATATTCCCAGGATTTCAACAAAACAGTAGACTCTCCGGAAGCGGGACAGGAAGAAAGTACAGATACAAACTGCTGAACTAGCTCCAAGCAATTTTCCTGATAAGTTAGTAGGATTTTCTACCATTATACCAGTCCAAGTATGAGGGATCTATACAAAGGCCGATCTAGATACTGGAGCACAGGTGACCCTGCTCTAGAGGGACTTTTATGACAAACATCTTAAACGCCTACCCCTACAGAAGTTGGAAGAGCTAGAGCTTTGTGGTTTTGGAACTCGGAATTTGCCCTATATGGGTACCTGCCAATCAAGTTGACCTTTGACCCCTCTGTGACTGGGCAATCAGAGACATTTCATACATTAGCCAACAAGAGCTCCCTGATAGTAGGAGCAAACACTTACCTCATAAGGAGACTACTCACCTCCCTTGCCTCAAAGCATGACACCCCAACCAAACGTGTACACCAAGAAACTGGAAGCTGTCACCTCCTGGCTAAGACCTACCAATGTGACCAAGATTAGGTCATTATTGGGGCTCTGCTCATGCTATCAAAAATTTGTTAAGGGATTCGCTAAGATAGCTCGGCCCCTCAATGAGTTTTTGAAGAGTGTGGGTGAGGATTAGGGATGAGCCGAACACCCACCCGGTTCGGCTCGCACCAGAACACAGCGAACAGGCAATGCGATCGCTCAGATACGCGAACCCTATTAAAATCAATGGGACTCAAAAAGGAAAAATCAAAAGTGCTCATTTTAAAGACTTAAATGTCTTAAATGGGGACCCGGGTACTGCCCTAGGGGACATATATCAACAGCAAGAAAAGTTTTTAAAAAGATTGTTTTTCAGGAGCAGTGATTTTAATAATGATTAAAGTGAAAAAAATTAAATATTCCTTTAAATATTGTGCCTGGGGGGTCCCCTTAGTCTGCCTGTAAAGTGGCACATCAGGGTGATGTTTAGAACAGTGCCACCGCAAAATGACATCTGTAAAGGAAAAATTGTCATTTAAAATCGCTCAAGGCTGTAATGTATCGCCAACTCCTGGCAATATACATGAAAAAGCACTGGAGAAATTTGCCTGGGGGTCCAAACCAAGCCCTTTTTTTAAAATTTTTAGCATGGGGTTTATTTATTTATTTTATTTATTTATTTCAGGTACTTATATAGCGCTGTGAATTTTCGCAGCGCTTTTACATATACATTGTACATTTACATGAGTCCCTACCCTCAAGTAGAAATAGAATCTAAGGTCCCTAACTCACATTCATACATACACATACTATTGTCAATTTAGACAGGATCCAATCAACCTACCAGCGTGTCTTTGGAGTGTGGGAGAAAACCAGAGGAAACCCACCCAGGCAGAGGGAGAACATGCAAACTCCAGGCAGGTAGTGTCATGGTTGGGATTCAAACCAGCAACCCTTTTGCTGCTAGACGAAAGTGATAACCACTACACCACTGTGCTGCCCCACCCTTAACCACTTCAATACACTGTGTTATATATACTATACTGACTGCACCATATAGTCTGAACTATATACTACGGGGACTGCACTCTTTGCCCCAGTCAAACAGGTACAGAAAAATTGGGCCTTGGATGTCGTGGTGGCAGAACACTGTAACACCTAGCAGTTACTCTCATTGGAAGCAGGAACAGGCACTGCAGTTGTCATTTATTTCAAAAATTGTAATGACATGCTCCAGTCAAACAGGTGCAGAAAAATTGGGACTTGGGTGTTGGTGGTGGCAGAACACTGTAACGCCTCACAATTACTCTTGCTGTGTGCAGGAACAGGCCCAGATGTTATAATTTATTTTAAAAATTGTACTGACATGGCCCAGGCAAACAAGTGCAGAAAAATTGGGCCTTTGGTGTTGGTGGTGCCATAACACTCTAACTATACTGTATATATATATATATATATATATATATATATATATATATATATATATATATTTACACTGCCTGAACTTACTCTATATACTATACACTGAGTGAGCTGTATACAGTTGGCATTCTCAATTTCTTGGATACCTTTGTTGTTTTATACAGTTCAACTACCTTTTCCCGCAGATCCTTTGACAATTCTTTTGTTTTCCCCATGACTCAGAATCCATAAACGTCAGTGCGGCACTGGATGAAAGATGCAAGGGTCTGTCAGGAGTCCAGAAACTCATTGACCTTTTATACACACACACTAATTACAAGCAAACAGATCACAGGTGGGGATGGTTACCTTTAATAGACATTCAAACCCCTTTGTGTCAACTTGTGTGCATGTTATCAGGCCAAAATCACCAGGGTATGTAAACTTTTGATTAGGGTCCTTTGGGTAGTTTCTGTTGTCATTATGATTTAAAAGGAGGAAACACAGTTGATTGATAATAAATGGCTTCAGCCAAACACTAACCATGTGTTAAAGAAATGTTTTTGTGTTATCATTCATATTCTCTGCAAAATGGCCAAGAAATCATAAATTCTGCTAGGGTATGTAAACTTATGAGCACAACTGTATATAGTCTACACTGAAGGCAGCGTATTATATATATACTATAGACTGTGCATATATATCCTTACACTGCCTGAACTGACTCTATATACTATATACACAGCAAATTCAGTGTATAGTATATAGAGTCAGGTAAGGCAGTGTAGGAATATATATGTACAGTATATATTGTATATATAAATATATATATATATATATATATATATATATATCAAACAGAGCTATAGACCAGCACAAATCCCAATACCCTATAATCTAATTGCTCAAATCTGCGCTTGGTATGCTATCATCAATGGTAAAATGATGTTAAAAAAAGTGTTAAAAAGGACAAAAAACAACACAAATACAGAAATGTAAAATTAGCAGCTGCTTAAAATAAACACAATATCTAAATTAGCACCATAAAGCAAGAGGTCACAGGACCCCAGAATAAATGGTCCCAGCAGCGCTTATATATGACTAGTAATTGAACCCAGTCTTTCAATTGATAAAATGTTTCTTTCAATAACATAAACAATAGTCCATTGCGTGTCTCAATAATGGGGAACAGGATCACTTCAAAGACTTTATCCTTCACCACAGTATACAGGGAGGAAGACCCCCCAATGTGGAAAAACTCACCGGAGGTAAGTCAAATCAGCGCCTTGTATGAACAAACTGCAATCAAATCCACTTCGGTTTCAGATCGCCTTTAGGTGTATGGGAACCAAACGATGTTTACCGTGCGGGATTACCTTAGAAAAACAGCGCTCAACATAGTGCATGATCCATATATTTATTGAGTATATTATGGGTAAAATCCACCCGCCCCAACAGATGTACACTTACAAAATATCATATAAAATACAGCAATGCAACATATCCACTGTGTGTCAAAACGCCAGCTCACCGCTCTCCTCGTACTCGGAGCTGCAGCCGCGAGACACACACTGCCTGGTATGATTGACAACCGTGTGATCACGCCCTGACGCGTTTCGTCATTCCTTCGTCAGAGGGCGTGACCACACAGCACGGCTTCAACTTTTATCTCTGAGCGGCACACAGCAATTTAACTATCTCCGCTCTTTTCAGCTGTAGATTGACAAAAATCAGAAAATCATACAGCGGTTAAGCCCTGCACCATCCCGCTGCGGTGAGTTC
>BLSH010395999.1:49770-60145 GCA_018402905.1 Glandirana rugosa
ATAAAATATATATATATATATATATATATATATATATATATATATAGATTTAATCGTGGTATTTCGTTCTCCAGTGTCCTGGGGTCTTATTTACCAGGGTCGTCGCGAATATATACTGATCATTAACTTGGGTCAGAAAGTTAACTATTTTACAAAGAAAGTTATTGTATTTGTTATCAGGTAACGCACAGAGTTATTACCCCTTGTCCTAGTGAAGTTTCTGAAATAGGAAGTGGTGTGGTGCACTCATATGTCCCTCCTTCTGGGGGGTTACACCTTTTTGAGTGGCCTCCATTCAGTTTAGTCGCGGAACATACTTGTTTGACGTTAGTTTAGGTGAAGCCCATTTTATCAATTGAAAGACTGGGTTCAATTACTAGTCATATATAAGCGCTGCTGGGACCATTTATTCTGGGGTCCTGTGACCTCTTGCTTTATGGTGCTAATTTAGATATATATATATATATATATATATATATATATATATATATAAAATACGTAGTCCATTGAGTCTGCCCTTTTTTATTTATTTATTGTTTTTTTTTTTTTTTTTTTTACATTAACCTCGCTGTCTGACTGTAGATTTATGTTTATCCCAAGCATGTTTGAAGCCATTTACTGTTGACTGTCTCACAACCTCTGTTGGTAGTTTATTCCAATCATCAACCACCCTTTCGGTAAAATAATACTTTCTAAGATTAGTTTTGAACTTCCCTCCAATTAGCTTGAGGTCCCCATGTTCTTGATTTTGGTTTCATATTAAAAAGACTGCCCTCCTTTACCTTATTCACCCCCTTGATGTATTTAAAGGTTTCAGTCATGTCTCCCCTCTCCCTTCTTTCCTCCAGACTGTACATATTAAGTTCCTGAAGTCGCTCTTGATATATTTTATCCCCCAGACCTTTCACCATTTTTGTTACTCGCCTCTGAACTCGTTCTATCTTATCAATATCTTTTTGTAAGTGAGGTGGACTGGACACAGTATTCTACGTGAGATCTCACTAAAGATCTATATAGAGGAATCAGAACCTCCTTCCTCCTGCTGGTGATCCCTCTACTGATACATCGCAGAATTCTATTTGCTTTTCCCACTGCCTGTACATATATATTCTTCCACTGCCTGAACTGACTCTATATACTATACACTGAATGAGCTGTGTGTATAGTCTACACTGAAGGCAGTGTATTATATGTATATATATATATACTATATACTTAACATATATATTCTTACACTGCATGAACTGAATCTATATACTATACACTGAATGAGCTGTGTATATAGTCTACACTGAAGGCAGCATATTCTATATAGAAACTCAAAATTTTGGAGAAATATTGCGCTTACTGACAAAAATTGCAAATTAAGTATACATATAAAGTGCAGCGCTACAGATAAGGAAAAAACAAATCATGTGATAGTCAACATCTGACAAGGTGACTATTACCCATTGTGCTACAAAGTATCTTAACAAAAGTGTCCATAATGTTTATAATAAACCAATGATATACACTGTAAACAGCACTCAACAAAGCAACTAGTGCTTATAATAACAAATAAATAAGTAAAATGTTCAGATGCTAGGTAAATTCAAAAAAGAGGTATAGTAAAAAGAGTATCAAAAGATACATTCATATACCAAGTCCATATGTATAACTTATTAAGGTGTCCACCGCTAAATTAGTGTCCAAGTGTTGGAATGTTAAACAGATAAGTGACTGGTGACTGGAAAAATCCACCTAGTAGGAAACGAGTGCCAACCACCAAACAGTGACAATCCTTCACCAAAATTATATGCGCATCCCAGAAACTGGTAAGAAACCAGCATAGATCAAACTTGTAATTCCAATGGCATCCACTGGAAAGTCCTGAGGTCACCACCTGGGAGTTGCATGGAATCTCAACAAACAGAAAGCAAATAATGTTCTCTAGGGACTCATGGGTTAGACATCCAAATAGTGTTGCATCACAGGGGTTTTCACCTGCTTGAAGGTCTTGAATGCAAACTCTTTGTAGGTAGCATCTCTAGCAGTGACCTCTATCCACCCGAAGACTGCAGTTGTTGCAGAGCTTGTGTCCTTTCTTCAGGAGTTAGAAGGTGAGCCTCTGAAGTTGTTCCCGGTATCCTTCCTAGGGAGGGTGTCCTGAGTGTACGTCTATGGGTTGATGACAGTCCTAGGAAGGATCCCGGGAGCGTCTTCAGAGGGACAGCAAAAAGTTTAGTGCTACATAATGTAGAGAAAAAAAAAAGAAGTGGGTATGGCAACATAATGAAAATAGGTCATGGGAAGTCAGACACTTGTGATACCTAAAACATCACTTGGAAGCTTTTGTGCTTGCTTGCTTGCTTACACATTGTGGCAAGTTGGGGTTTTGTAGCTAAGTGGTAGTGTTAAAACAGAGAGTTTAGTCCATGCCAGAAATCGTTTTCAGGGCTTCCCTGCCCACGTTTATTTAAAAGAACATTAAAAGCTCACAAAGGTATGTCTTCCCATGCAGAGGGTTCTCACTATCAAAGTGAACCAAACATAACATTTAGCCTCCTGGCTCTCTTGGCATTGATTTTGAACAGAGTCAGAGAAACGCCGCTGAAAGCTAGCGCTGAAAAACGTGCATTGACACCAATGCAAAATGCTGATAAAATTGTGTCTTTAACATGTCTTTTTTCCTAGCGTCAGTACTAGCTTTGCAGCTCGTTTTCCAGAACGCCAGTGTGTATGAGGCCTAACTCTGGTTCCAAGATGAATGCAGCACACACCTGCATCATAAGTGTGCCCACTCCCTACAAAATCTGACCTAAACTGCCTTCTCACACAGTGGCACAGGCTCACCCTGCCACAACATTCAAACAATGAAATGATCCCCACTGCATATATTAACATAGAAACATCCTAGTAACAGGGAAGTCAGTGTAAGGAATCCAGAGCAGTATTAATGTAAAGACCCCAGTTTCTTAAACTGCAATGTATAAAATGTTGTACCTACTTATCACTAAATGACACAATGAGCTGAGTCTCAAAGGTCCTAAGGTCACGCCTTGTGTTTTACAAATTAAGTATGGCACCAGAAGAGTATGATCACATTATTCAGTGCTGCCCATACAGCTACAGGTATTCAAAGTGGATGCTTCAGAAACTTTACAAGTCTGAATAAATTAATACCTGACACAACAGCATCATTTTCAAAACAAGCAGTGTTTCTTATAATTAAAGAACGATCTTGAGCTTCAGCCAAATCTTCTCTATGTAAGGTGATCACACTGCAACATAATAACTCTGTAGCAAGTCACAAGGTGAGATGCTGTAGCAGTAAGGGTTGATCTGTGTCAGACATTTGAAACACAGCCAAAAACCGCAAAGGAATAAGTGTTTTCAAGACTGTCATCAAGGAGCCAGCAAGTCCAACAAGGAAGAACCTTTTCCTGTCACTACTGGGGCAAGGATTCATATTTATTCGTCCTCTTACCTCCTCTAATAGCAAGCACTGAATAATTGCTACAATGCTATAGGCATCACCACCTCTAATTACCAATCATAACAGAATATACCCCTCCACGGATGACTTAGAAAAGTGCCTCAAAGACTGAAATGGGCTGTGGCAGTATTTTTGGTGGATTCTTTGAAGAAGAAAGAAGAAAAATGTTTTGCTTTATAAACATAGGGAACATTTTCAAATACATGGTTCAAATAGTTATTGCAGACGTAAGCCCTTCATTTTGTCATGCATTAAAAATGTATCTTGAAGTCAATTAATTAGGGCAAGTATAGCATCCCAGCCTAACACTAACTAACTGTAGCACACCCCACATAGGAGCTGCTGGATTAGGATTCCACATTTCTACACAGCCAGGTACACAGAATTCCCTTCATGCATTCTAACAGAGAAAACAGTACTTGGCTTGTATTTGATGTTGTATTAGGGGTTGATAACTTGGATGGGGTAAGGAATTATGGGATGCCATACTCAAACAATGCCCAGAACTATGAACAAAGGGGACAGCTTCCTCCCTATATACACAAAGTCTTCATCCTTCCTCCTGCACAAACTTGGTTCACATGTACAGCTCCTGCTGATCACTCCAGGGGAACTAACAGTCTTTGGTGTTATTTCAGGAACTACCCATTACAGGCTGGGAACATCCTGTCCCTTTGTGGATAAAGTAATATAATATATAGTGCACACATCTCCTTCTGCCTTCCTGTAGACCCTGAGCCCAGTTATACTGCTGCAGAAGATACCAGCCCACCTGGCTGCTTGGTTCCCCAATTCTGCTGACTGGCACACACTTCCCCAGTCCTTCCTGACTGGCACACTAACATGGAGACTCCCCAGGGCAAGGATGAAGACTTAAGCATACTGCTGTCTTCAGAGAGCACTGGACATATGTGGCTTAGGTTCTGAGGAAGAGGGTCCTTCCCTCGAAACGCGTCAGCCAGCACGCAGCCAGTTCGCCCCACCATCCAGTTCACCGGTGATCCTGGGTCCCGCTTTGGACTTGAATTGTATTGTCTGCTGTCGCTGAGTACCCTATATGCTAATTTTACACGGTTGTATGTGAGTATAACCTTTGCTGTTTTTAAATATTTATTAAAATATCTTTGGTAATGCACAAGGTCAGTGCCCCTTCATTTTCCTTTTGTATATACAGATGACAGTCTCCCCCCCAAATGTTGTCCCTGCACTGTGCTGATATTATTCACTGTCTCTGCTTGCTCTTTCCCGCTGCCTCTTCAGGCATGAATCCCTCCAGTTGCCTCATAAGGTGGGATCCTTCCAGGCCTGCTATCCCAAGCTCCAGCCTGAGGTAAAACCCCTCCCTAGCAGGCAGGGACATGCAGTCAGGGGAGTCAGGTGAGGCAGAGCCTCATCTGCCATGAATATAAAAAAAATTGAGGGTCGTAGCTCGGCGACCTGGGGTCACAGAGACCCCAAATTTGGGGGGTAGGTAGCCAAAGTCCTACCCCACCACTGGTCAAAGTTTGGGCTCCTATCACCTATGGTTCTGGAGATACTGGTCTACCTGCACAGCCTGTCAGAAGCTACATACAGACCTGCCAGTTTAAATACAAGCTGGCACATGCTGTTTGCAGCAGACCAAGAAGATGAGCTCACAGTGCCTCTGAGCTCAATGGACAGCTTGGAGCCTTGGACCAATAGTAAAGCACTATTGGCCCAAGCTGTCCAATAAAGATGCTGCAGTGGAGACTCTCCTCTCACTGCAGTGTCATAAAAGGGGGCATGTGTCTAAAACACAAATGCTCCCTTCCAGCCCAGCCCTCTTAACTACAAGGAAAAAACATATAACATTTACCCATAATCCCATGTTTTTCCCACACAGTTAAGAGGGATAAACTGCTGCTGCTGAAACAGTGCTTTTTAATCAAGCTAAATAATATATTATTATGCTATACGGTATGTTATAACATAATAATTATTATTTATCTATTTACTGTGAAACTACTGGTTTGAAGTTATAACTTCAAATATTAGTAATTTGTTCGTTAAGCCACATGCTTGAGCACAGTTTTTGAAAATATAGTAAGTTACCTTAAAAACAATATATAAAAATTATTTGTATATTACATACTTATGGTAATTAAGCGCTTGCCACCCAGGACAATTCTGACACTTCTCTCTTACATGTAAAAATCATCATTTGTTTGCTAGAAAATTACGCAGAACCCCCAAACATTATATATATATATTAGCAGACACCCTAGGGAATAAAATGGTGGTCGTTGCAACTTTTTATGTCACACAGTATTTGCGCAGCAATTTTTCAAAGTGTTTTTTGTGGAAAAAAATGTTTCAGTAATAAAAAATAACTCTAAAGTTAGCCCAATTTTTTTGTATAATGTGAACGATGATGTTACACTGAGTAAATAGATACCTAACATGTCATGTGCACACTTGTGGAATGGCGCCAAACTTCAGTACTTAAAAACCTCCATAGGTGACACTTTAAACATTTTTACAGATTACATGTTTAGAGTTACAGAAGAGGTCTAGTGTTAGAATTATTGGTCTCACACTAACAATCGCGCCGATACCTCACATGTGTGGTTTGAACACCATTTACATATGCTAAAACAAGTCTGGTTAAATTAGTAAACTATGAGAACTAATGACGATGCTATAGATAATCTATGTGTATGTGTATCTGGTTCTGATACTAGCCAGTGCCTCATGAGCCACTGACCTCACCGCACGTCCCTGCTGGCAAGGGTCCCTCAAGCGCCACCAACAGCCTCTCCTCAGCACTACATTTCCATCTTCCACCCAACTCCCCTGCTGGCATGGCCCATATCTATTTATGGGATTTGCTCAGTCCCCCTGCCAGCCCAATTCTGGGTATTGGCTGAGGTCCCATACATATTCATGGCAGCTCCTCCTCACCTCCATCCACTAATTCTAGAACATTCTCTGAAATTCCAGATAACAGTGGGAGGCACCAGAGAGCTGCCAGGCCTGACCTCTAGTAACCCTGACCCAATTAACCACTTGCCGACCGTGTAATGTAAATACATGGCCTCAAGGTGGACTCATTATTCTGGGAGGGCGTACCATAAAGTCCTCCCAGAATCACGCTCCCGCGCGCACCCTGGGGCGCACACCCAGGAGTATCCGTGACCGCCGGGTTCAGGAGACCCAGCGCATCGTGGATCGTGGTAAACGGGCACGCAGCGGCCCTTTACCACAAGATCGTTCCATCAAATGACAGAGCGGTCAGATGTAAACAAGCCGGTGGATGTCCGGCTTGTCTCTCCCTTCTCTATACCGATCGGTGCAGTGTGAGAGGAGAGGGGAGAAATCAGATGCAGCAGCGCTGTGGGCAGGAATCTGTAGTGCCCACTGTGCTGCTCTGTGCCTGTTCAGTGACATTCACCCATCCATTCATCCATGCTCAAACATCCATCCATGCTCACCCATCCATCCTCATCCATCCTCATCCTTGCTCAATGCTCACCTATCCATCCATGCTCACCCATCCATCCTCATCCATGCTCACCCATCCATCCATGCTCCCCCATGCACCTGTGCTTAGCCAACCATCCGTGCTCACCCATCCATCCATGCTCACCCATCCATCCATGCTCACTCATCCATCCTCATTCAACCATGCTCACCCATCCATCCGTGCTCACTCATGCATTCATGCTCAGCCAACCATCCGTGCTCAGCCATCAATCCGAGTTCACCCATTCATCCGTGCTCACCCATGCATCCATGATCAGCCATCCACCCATGGTCAGCCATGCATCCGTGCTCACCCATGCATCTGTGCTCAGCCATCCATGTGTGCTCACCCATCCATGCATACCCATCCATCCGTGCTCACCCATCCATCCGTGCTTACCCATCCATCCATGCTCACCCATGCATCTGTGCTCAGTCATCCATCTGTGCTCACCCATCCATGCTCAGCCATGCATCCATGCTCAGCCATGCATCCATGTCCAGTCATCAATCCGTGCTCACCCATCAATTCGTGCTCAGCCATCCATCCATGCTCATCCATCCATCCATGTTCACCCATCCATCCCTGCTCAGCCATCCATCCATGTTCACCTATCCATCTGTGCTCAGCCATCCCCATCCGTGCTCAGTCATCCCCATCCACGGCTCATCCACCCCCATCCATGCTCATTTATGCCTCATTCATGCTCATCCATACCACATCAGTTCTCATCTGTCACATCCATGCCACTACAGTGCCCATCAGTGCCACTACACTGCCCATTGGTGCCACTACAGTGCCCATCAGTGCCACTACAGTGGCTCACAATAGTTTAATAGGTAGTCAAATTAGATTTGAAATGTATGCCCCTAGAACGCCTGATGGTGCTCCCTGCATGTTGGGCCTCTGTATGTGGCCAGGCTGTGTAAAAGTGTCACACGTGGTATCGCCATACTCAGGAGGAGTAGCAGAAAATATTTTGGGATGTAATTTTTGCTATGTACACGCTGTGTGTTAGAAATATTGCATAAATTTGTGTAAAAAAAAAATGCGTTTTCATTTTCTTTTCACATTTTCCAAAAACTTGTGGAAAAAATGGCATGTTCAAAAGACTCATTATGCCTCATAGAATATATGTTGGGCTGTTTACTTTCCAAAATGGGTTAAATTTTTTGGGTGTTTCCATTGTCCTGGTGCTCCAGGACCTTCAAAAGTGCAAAAGGGAGTCAAGAAATGAAATGTGCAATTTATGCTCCTAGAACGCCTGACGGTGCCCCCTGCATGTTGGGCCTCTGTATGTGGCCACGCTGTTTAAAAGTCTCACACATGTGGTATTGCCATACTCAGGAGGAGTAGTGGAATGTGTTTTGGGTTGTAATTTGTGGTATGCATATGCTGGTTGTGAGAAATAACCCGTTAATATGACAATTTTGTGAATAGAAAAATCAAAAAAAAATCTTCATTTTGCAAAGAATTATGGGAAAAAATTACAACTTCAAAAAACTCACCATGCCTCTTGCTAAATACTTTAGACTGTCTACTTTCCAAAAAGGGGTAATTTTGGGGGGTATTTATACTTTCCTGGCTTGTAAAACCTCGTACACACGGGTGCAACTGTTGTATAACCAAACGTCCTACTTTGGACCAAGTTGCATATTGGCTGTTGTGTCTCGCATACTGACATGCACTAAGCTATCGTACAACCAAGCCTAACATAGTGACGTGTTACAAGCATATAGCGAGGAAGTTCAGGTGCATGTGATTTGTGAATTAGGAACGTACGTTTCCCAGAACAGACACTTCTGAGCATTCCTGACTTCTGAGCATGCCTGTTTTGCACGTACAACTTTGTTGGACCAACTTCTCTGTACACACAGTACAACAGTCATACAACCGCTTGTTATACAACCAAAGTTTTCTAGTCTGCTCATCCAACTTCAGTTGTACAACTGTTGTACGACAGCTGTTGTAATCACACGTACTAACGGTCAGATGATTGTACAGCAAGCTGGTTGTACAACCGTTGTTGTACAACCATTGTACCGTGTGTATGGACCTTTAGTTTCTCAAGAAATGAGATAGGCCATTAGTGATAAATTTTCAGTGATTGGCACGATAGCTTGTAGACTCTATGGCTCCATGCACACTGAAGCTGATAAACAACAGTTTATGGTCGTTTGGGCATTTTTTTAACAGCCCATAAAAGCCTATGTGTCCATGCACACATGGACGTTTATTGTTGTTTAACCGCTTGCCGACCGCTGGTCGGCAATTGACGGCGACAAAGTGGCTCTGTAACGCAAATCGCCGTCATACGACAGCGGGCGCGATACAGAGCCACTGTGAGCGCGCACGTGCCGCCGGAGGCGCGCGCGTGCCGCCGGAGGCGCGCGCGCGCGCTCACTGTGTCCGGGGGGGCCAGGGAGCGGGTGCGGCGGCTTCTATTGCCGCCGGCCACCCGCGATGCCCCCCCGGAGCGAATGAGCGGAGGTCCGTGTAAGTAAACACGGACCTCCGCTCTGTGTGAGGGGAAAGGGCTGTGATCACAGCCTTCTTGTAAGTGAAGGCTGTGACCACTTCCCTTCTACAGCTAGGCAAGCCCCCCTACAGTTAGAACACGCCCAGGGAACATACTTAACCCTTAGCGCGCCCCCTGCAGGTTAACCCCTTCACTGCCAATGGCATTTACACAGTAATCAGTGCATTTTTATAGCACTGATCGCTGTATAAATGCCAATGGTCCCAAAAAAGTGTCAAAACGTTCCGACATGTCTGCTGAAATATCGCAGTACCGCTAAAAATCGCAGATCGCCGCCATTTTTAGTAAAAAATAAAAAAAAAATGAAAAACCCCAAAAATGAATTCTCATCATCCGTAAACGCGACCACTTTTGCGCAAACCAATCAATAAACGCTGATTGCGATTTTTTTTATCGCAAATATGAGGAAGAATATAAATCGGCCAAAAACGGTGAAAAAAAAAGTTTTTTTATATTTTTTTTTTGGATTTGTATTTTAGCAAAAAGTAAGAAATTTGGGTTTTTTTGCAAAATTGTCACTCTTCTTTTGTTTATAGCGGCGATCAGAAATGACGCAGCGGTGATCAAATACCACCAAAAGAAAGCTCTGTTTGTGGGAAAAAAAGGACGCAAATTTCGTTTGGGTACAACGTTGCAAGACCGCGCAATTGTCAGTTAAAGCGACGCAGCGCCGAATCGCAAAAAGGGCTCAGTTCCTAAAGCTGGAAATCCTTCCGGGGCTGAAGTGGTTAACAGCAGTGGCGTTTATGGGCTGTGATCTGAATGCCCTGAATTGGCGTTCAGGAGTCGTTCTTCTGATCACAAAAAATGCTGGATGCTGATAAATGCTCATAAGCGTTGCTAATTGGCTGTTTATCGGCATCCAGCGCTTTTTGTA
>BLSH010395999.1:60155-80585 GCA_018402905.1 Glandirana rugosa
AATCTTTTGTACGAAAATCGTTGCAAAACATTCGTTACAAATACGTGCAAAAACGTGCAAATAACCACAGTCACAAAAACTCTAAAAAAATTTGTTTATAGCGGCGATCAGAAATGACGCAGCGGTGATCAAATACCACCAAAAGAAAGCTCTGTTTGTGGGAAAAAAAGGACGCAAATTTCGTTTGGGTACAACGTTGCAAGACCGCGCAATTGTCAGTTAAAGCGACGCAGCGCCGAATCGCAAAAAGGGCTCAGTTCCTAAAGCTGGAAATCCTTCCGGGGCTGAAGTGGTTAACAGCAGTGGCGTTTATGGGCTGTGATCTGAATGCCCTGAATTGGCGTTCAGGAGTCGTTCTTCTGATCACAAAAAATGCTGGATGCTGATAAATGCTCATAAGCGTTGCTAATTGGCTGTTTATCGGCATCCAGCGCTTTTTGTAGTCAATGGAAGCTAATGAAGTAAAAAAAAAATCTCAAAAACACTGACACCAATAAACGTGCAAAAACGTGCATAAACATTGCTTACAAAACGTTGCTAAAAGCATGTTTTCTAAGCGGCGTCTCCTGACACTATATCCGACGCCCAGAGAGCGTCCAGTGTGCATGGAGCCTATAACTTTCAAAAAGACCAAATAATATCCACTGATTTGGGTTATTTTACCAAAGATACATAACAGTATACATTTTGGCCAAAATTTATGAAGAAAAATTACGGAAACTAAGAATAATGCATTTTTTACAAAATTTTCGGTCTTTTTTCTTTTATAGCACAAAAAATAAAAAACCCAGTGGTGATTAAATACCACCAAAAGAAAGCTCTATTTATGTGAAAAAAAGGACAAAAATTTCATATGGGTACAGTGTTGCATGACAGTAATTGTCATTTAAAACATGAGTGCACTGAAAGCTGAAAATTGGTCTGGTTAGGAAGGGGGTTTAAGTGCCCAGTGGTCAAGTGGTTAATTGACTCAGGTTTAATGCTAGAGCTATGCTTTTAACAGGACTACACTACTAGTAGTAGGTGCTACATAACACTCAAAGCCTGATACTAACGAGTCTTAAAAATGTTCCTTGCCCCTTCTGCTACCTATACTGCATAGCCTGTGTAAAAAAAATGTATATGTACCTATTTTAATTCTGCTTCAATCCAAGCACATAATCCCCTGGGTTAGTCAGCGGCAGCTGCTGGGTTGAGGAGGAAGCACTCGACAACAGCTGGGATTCTGGGAGCCATGACATCACCCAAAGGCTCCCATGTCCCAGCTGTTGTCGGTGCTCCCTCCTCTCCCCTGAAGACATCGCTGACACAGGGGAGCAGGAGCTGCGGATCACATTATCAGGCCAGAGCAGACTATGAATAGGTAACTATGCACATCTTTTTTACACAGCTTAGGCAGCATAGATAGCAAGAGGATGAAGGGAACATTTTTACAACTAGTTAATGTTATGATGGGATTCTACTTTAAGCTTTCATTCCAGTATATTATGAAACAACCAAATTCTCCAGTCTATGCTTTATTTATATGAAACATTTTGACTCATCTCCTTGGTAAAGGTCATCTAGTAATAGATAAACCTTTTCTTTTGAGCGCAGTACACATCAAATTCCATATTCTGCAAAGTGTTTTTAAAATGTTTTATTTAAATCCATTGGTTTTCTTGACCTTTGGCTCCAGCGAATTCATCCTTCAAATCTAATTAATATCATCACCTCCAATTATTTACATCCAAACTCTGTGAATTTATCATGCATAACCTATTGCATGATTTATGAAACAAACAATGAATCTTATTTGAAAGAGAAACAAAATTAAATTAAAAATTAATGTGAAATTAAGTCAGCACAGATGATGCCCAGTTCTAGATAGCTGTGTAATTGTTTCCCCACACTGTGTTTTAAAAGACTTAACCTTACTCAAAAAACACTTGGAAAGTCTTAAAGAAGTTTAATAGACTGCTAACACTTTGCAAGTGCCAGTAACTAGGCATACACCAGGATCTCCCCAGTTCTTGTATTTCTCATTGTTATTGATTCTCCCATTCTATCAGCCACAGCCACAGCTACTAGTCCTCCTCACAGGCAATCATTTCTAATTCAATAATGGCTCCCAGATTTTGTTTTTATTACAAGAGGTTTTTTTTTTTGCAGACTTCTATTATAAGCTAAAGGTGTATGCCTCTCCCCTATGAATCTCATTTATTTAATAGAAAACTAATAGTCTAACCAAAATTAAGAGCATCTCCAGTGTAGCTGAGAACAACCCTTCTAGGAAAACTTCACATTAAAAGGATATTAGTAAACTCACACACATTCATACCATAAATTTATACTTGGCTTATTACTAACTGAATTCTAAATGGGAGTTCGCTCTTCATTATCGCTATCTCTAAAATGGAGGGTCTCTCTCCATTATCACCATGCCTTACACAGCTTTTTGAATGGCAGGGCCACTCTTAATTATCTTCACCTGATCAGTTACAGTGTGATGAAGAAGAGACGAGAAGAGGTGTGTTTTCAGGGATCACTTAATGGTGGCCAAAGTAGAAGATAGCTGGAAAGAATGAGGAAGAGGGTTCAAGAGGATGGGAGAAGCTCTGGAGAAGTCCTGGCGACTAGAATGGGAGAGGAGACAAGACTGCTAGAGAGCAGGTGGTCTTGGGAGGAGTGGAAAGGACAGATTAGGTGATATTTTGAGACAAGATCGGTGCTGTAGCTTGGGCAGGGTTGTGAATGGCTTTGTATTTTGTTGTTAATCTTTTGAATTGTATTTGCTGGGCAATCGGAAACCAATGAAGGATTACATAGTTACATAGTTAGTCTGGTTAAAAAAAGTCCACCCTGTTCAACCAATAAAAAGGGGGGGGGGGGAATCATACAATCCCATATATTCAATCCTATACCCACAGTTGATCCAGAGGAAGGCAAAAACCCCAGCACAGCATAATCTAATTGGCTCCAGCAGGAGACAAATTCCTTCCTGATCCCCCAAGAGGCAATCAGATATTCTCTGGATCAACTTTACCAATAAATGTTAGTATCCAGTTATATTATGGTTATATTATGTACATATTGGAAAAGAGGGGTGGCAGACACTGGGTGGTTGGTAAGGCTGATGACTCTGGCAGCAGCATTAATGATAGACTGACGGGGGGGATAGCCTACGTAGAAGGGGGCCTTAGAGAAGGGAGTTGTAATAGTCAAGTGAAGAGATAGCAAGGCAGTTAAAGTGTAGCTTGGTGGTTTTGTTAGTTAATTGTTGAATTGTAAAGATTTTACAAAGGTGAGGTCTATGAGCTTTTGACAGTGAATAGATTTGGGGCTGAAAGGATAGGTCAGAGTCTAGGATTACACCTAGTACGCTGGTGCGAAGAGAGAGATAGATACAGTATCTCACAAAAGTGAGTACACCCCTCACATTTTTGTAAATATTTTATTCTATCTTTTCATGTGACAACACTGAACAACAAAAGTGAGTACACCCATAAGTGAAAATGCCCTAATTGGGCCCAATTAGCCATTTTCCCTCCCTGGTGTCATGTGACTCGTTAGTGTTACAAAGTCTCAGGTGTGAATGGAGATCAGGTGTGTTAAATTTGGTGATATCGCTGTCACTCTCTCATACTGGTCACTGGAAGTTCAACATGGAACCTCATGGCAAAGAACTCTCTGAGGATCTGAAAAAAATAATTGTTGCTCTACATAAAGATGGCCTAGGCTATAAGAAGATTGCCAAGACCCTGAAACTGAGCTGCTGCAGGGTGGCCAAGACCATACAGCGGTTTAAGCAGAACAGGTTCCACTCAGAACAGCCCTCGCAATGGTCAACCAAAGAAATTGAGTGCACATGCTCAGTGTCATATCCAGAGGTTGTCTTTGGGAAATAGACGTATGAGTGCTGCCAGCATTGCTGCAGAAGTTGAAGAGGTGGGGGGGGTCATTCTGTCAGTGCTCAGACCATACACCGCACACTGCATCAAATTGTTCTGCATGGCTGTCGTCCCAGAATGCAGCCTCTTCTAAACATTATGCACAAGAAATGCCACAAACAGCTTGCTGAAGACAAGCAGACTAAGGACATGGATTAATGGAACCAAAAAATAAACGTATTTGGTTCAGATGGTGTCAAGCCTGTGTGGCGGCAACCAGGTGAGGAGTACAAAGACAAGTGTGTCTTGCTTACAGTCAAGCATGGTGGTGGGAGTGTCATGGTCTGGGGCTGCATGAGTGCTGCTGGCACTGGGAAGCTACAGTTCATTGAGGGAACCATGAATGCCAACATGTACTGTGACATACTGAAGCAGAGCATGATCCCCTCCCTTTGGACACTGGGCCGCAGGGCAGTATTCCAACATAACGATCCCAAACACACCTCCAAGATGACCACTGCCTTGCTAAAGAAGCTCAGGGTAAAGGTGATGGACTGGCCAAGAATATCTCCAGACCTAAACCCTATTGAGCATCTGTGGGGCATCCTCAAATGGAAGGTGGAGGAGCGCAAGGTCTCTAGCATCCACCAGCTCTGTGATGTCATCATGGAGGAGTGGAAGAACTCCAGTGTGGCAACCTTTGAAGCTCTGGTGAACTCCATGCCCAAGAGGGTTAAGGCTGTGCTGGAAAATAATGGTGGCCACACAAAATATTGACACTTTGGGCCCAACTTCGACATTTTCACTTAGGGGTGTACTCGCTTTTGTTGCCAGCAGTTTAGACATTAATGGCTGTGTGTTGAGTTATTTTAAGGGGACAGCAAATTTACACTGTTATACAAGCTGTACACTCACTACTTTACATTGTAGCAAAGTGTCATTTCTTCAGTGTTGTCACATGAAAAATATAATAAAATATTTACAAAAATGTGAGAGGTGTACTCACTTTTGTGAGATACTGTAGTTGTACTATTGATTTTTATGGAAAAGTCAGGGAGGAGAGCATGGGCAGGGAGATATTACAAGCTCGGTTTTAAAAAGATTTAGTTTGAGGAAGTGTTGTGACATCCATGTTGATGTGTCAGTTAGTAAATTAGTAATGGGAGAGGAACTAAGAGTCAGATGAGAAGTGGTTAGAAAGATTTGTGGATGTCATCACCGTAGAGCTGGTATTGGAAGCTGTGGGAGGTTACCAAGTGGCCAAGAGAAGAGGTGTAGATAAGAATGGAAGGGTTACAAGAACAGAGCCTTGAGGGACCCCTACAGAAAGAGGTGGGGGAGAAGACGAGACAGAGTTGTAGGTAACACAGAAGGAGGATGCACGCTTTTTCAACATTTGTGAAAAAATGCATCATTAGGATTCCCTATTAATGCCAGCTCTCATCATAGATTGCTAAGTTCCACTGTCTGTTTGCTCTATACAATTTAGTATGGGCAGGGATGAGCAGTGTGAGTTCTGCCCTCCTGCATTAATGTGAGCCAATCGTATCGGTCCTCCCGGGCCTAGGTATGATATAAATTTGCGTGGTGTATGCGTGTGGGCATGCCACTGATGACATCATGTATGACGAAATGCGTAGGGTGGAGCCACGCACACACGCTACCGTGCATTCGCGGTCGATGTCGGCCATCTTTGTTATTGGAAAACACAGTGTTCTGAGCCTGTTTGCGGTTTTACATGTGAGTGCAACTTTTATGATTTATTACTAAAATGTCATATGTTGGTACATTTCAATCCTTTGTGGTGACTACGGGGACTTGGTGAAGAACGATGTGCCGCATTCGCTTGACAGTCAGAGGCGGTGATACTGGAAGGGGGACTCATCTGGAAGTGTTTTGAATGTAACTTAAGCGAGATTGACCACTCTTAGACAGGGGGTCTCAAAGCTTGGGGTAAGTGCGGGGTATATTCCACATTGGCGACACTGTGCCTGTACTTGTCTGTTCCTTAATGACATGTGGGATTCCTTTCCTTTGTGAACATCTTCACATGATGGACTGATTTTGATATTCATTATTGGACTTGTTTTAGCACTGCACTGCTACTGTTTTTTATAGTTATAGACAGATATCACCAAAGATCACTTTTATTACACCATTGTATAAAGGATGCCCTTAGGGCTGAACAATGTACCTGCAACATTCCAGAATACAATGCACACTTCCTTGAAGACTTGAACCTAAACAGTATCCTGATCTCTCTAGGCAATATTGTGATGTTTCCTGCCATATTCAAGGACTACCTTTAAAGTGTGAGTAAACTCCCTTTATTGTTTTGTACCTACAGGAAAGCCTATAATAAGGTTTACCTGTAGGTACTGTATAGTAAATATCTCCTAAACACGCTCTGCTTAGGAGATATTTACATGTGTAGCAGCTGATGACATCAACGACGCATGCGCACTGCATCCTTAGTGGAAGGCACACCATTGAGAGAGCTGTGTTGCAGCCGTGACTCCAGCACACGGACGTTACATCATCGCGGCTCAGTCATTCAATTGGCCAGAGCCCACAAACCCAAAAATACCAGGTGAAGATGGATTCCCTGTCAGAGATGATGGTGTGCCACTGGAGGTATCCGCTTTTTAGGCAAGTCTATTATAATAAGACAGAGAAGTGTAGCACTAGTAAATAACATTACACCAAGTGCAGTATAAAGTCCATTCCTTATCCACATGTAATGATTCTTGCATGAGATCAAAGTGTGACTCAGAGTAGCACACACAGACTCTTACCAGATGGAATTGACCCCATTACAGGTGGTCAAAACACGCAAACAAAGGCACCAGGTATGGCTCACAAAGGGTCCAATCCGTCAATTGGCAGGCTCTAGTAAACCTCCTCCAAGCAGAAATGGTTACAAGAAATCTCCCAAAGGGTATATCTCAAGAAAAGTAGAGCCCTCTCATGGTGTAGTAAGTTTACATACAAGATGTTTATTAAAGATAAAATGTTACACACACTTGGATTCAAGTTAAAAACAGCATGATAGCAGGATTACAGAGGGTTCCAACCAGGAAAATGACTGTGCTCCACTGTGCTGCGCACCACTCCGGTACGTAATGACATCACGTGCCAAAGCTTCACCCTACGTGTTTCATTACCATAACACGTCGTCTGGACCTGTGCAGTAGCTGTTAATGTTCAGAACTGTTTTACTTAAATCTGAACTTATACCTGAGGGACTGCTGTGGAAGCTGGCAATCACTCTAGTAGTTGGCACTACTACAATGATCGCTGTGATTTTCCATGTCCTGTTCCGAGTGACTGCCACACTGCACACTGACCACAGGGGGCCACTTGCTCAGCACTGCCACTCTTTACAGAATGCCATGTATTCTTATACAATTAATACAAGGCATATCTGATTGGATGAGGTGGAAATTGTAATATCACTGACCCTCCCATTCACCACATCCAATAAGAGGATGCCTTGAATTAATTTTAAAAAAATATGAGGCATTGTGTGAATGGCAACAGTGCACAGGACCCAGAAGATTGTGGCAATCACTCTAGTAGTACAGACTACTATAGTGATTATCAGCTTCCACAGCAGTCCTTCAAGTATGAGGTATGCATACTTGCATAGGCCCAAGCTGGACCAATGTATGTATGCAATTAGGATCATACCTGGAGTTCAGCTTGAAGTACTGTTTCTCAGCTAGACTCTCTGTTGTTATACAGTCTTATAGAGACTGTGTTATGCTGATTGAGCCACAAAGGCATTGCTGTGAAGCGTCCAAATTTGTGGCTTTCATAGTCTGTTTTGTATTACTCTATAGTGTATACATGCTCTTTGCTATCTTGAATCAGTTCTACATTATTTCCTCTGTCTTTGCACATGTTTAGTAAACTGCAGTTATGGATACTCATCGTCTGAAAATTTGGCCAATTATCTATTCTGTTAAAATACAATATAGCACTAACTTTGAATACAAACTGGGAATATGCTGCAGTGAACTGCCACTATTAGATATTAGCAATTCTGGGTCACATGATCTGAAAAGTTATTTTATTTGCTACTAGTTTCTTGGTCTCTCCTCAGTCTTATGATCCTTTGCATACAGTTTGCTTTTTTCTTTTGTGCAGTCTTAGGCCTCATACACACGGACGTTTTTTGACGCCGGCGTTTTCTGGCGTTTTTTGCAGCTCTCCATGTTAGTCAATGGCCCCATAAAAACGTCGGTGTTTTTGAGCTGTTGGTGGCGTCGGCGTTAGTGAGCAGAAAGTAGAACCCATGGCCATCGCGTTCTGAAGCTGTAACATTTTGAAGTTTTTTGACGCCGACGCCACAAAACGCCAACAAATGCCACCTAATATTGTACCGGCATTTTCCGGCGTTTTTTGACGCCGACGTTTTCAGGTTGAAAAATAGCAGAGGGATGATTTTTTTTAAAAAACGCCTATTGACGCTCACTAACGCTCAAAAACGCCAATGCATAACGCCGAAAAACGTTGACTTTTTTTCCTTGACGTCGGACCCGACGTTTTGTTTATTTTTTTAGATACGCCCGTGTGTATGAGGCCTTAGTCTGTAAAGGAGCTATTTCATGGATTAAGGCCTCATGTTCATTAGACCAAAGTCCCTAGTGCAGTTAATAGCCAGTGAAGATGGGGGCTGTCAAATTAATTACCCACGTACCTTAAAATAGACATAAAATGGCAGTCACCCTATGTAGCCCGTTCTGGAATATGTCACGAGAAATAAAAATTGTTCAGCAACAATCGAAAACCTTTACCTGTAGAATAGTCCACCCCTCTCCTCTCTCCATAAAGAAGCACTGCAAGCTTTGTGACCTGCTCTAGTGGGCATAGGGTAATCAGCCTTTGGCTAAAGTCAGCCCCATTCCTTCTCAAAAAGACCTTTATTGCAAAAATAATCAATGCTGTGCCATTAACAGTAGTGTTTCAGAGACTATTTACCACCTGTTAAGACAAAATTGACATATAATTTCTCATTGATTGTTGAGGGTTACTGTTTTTGAGAGGACAATATGTACTTTTTTGCAAATATATATTTGTGAAAAAATGTAAATTATTAAAGCATTGTTTAAAATCATTCTCCAAACTTCAAACAAAAAGATAACTTTGTGTGTCCTTATAGTATCCTTTCACCCACGCTGCACGGCTGATCATCTGCATCCTAGTTGGCTCTATTTGTGAAATCAAAGATGTTATCATAGGGAGTAGACTGTACACAGCACAAAACAAGACACACAATGGCAGCAGCACAAGGAGTTTAATTAGAGGCCTTTTTATCTTTCCATGATATGAGTAATTGATGCAGAAACCTGTGAATCAAACATTGTCAGCCAAATGCTCCTAAAAATGTTTTCAAAGCAGCTCATTGTCACATTTATTTCAGATCATGTGCTTCTGTCGTCCTCATTTGCAAGTTTCTTTTCATCTCTTTCCAGAAATGTCATATTATTTTAATAATTCATTTAAAAACCTTCTAACATGCTATTCCTGCTGGGTCCTGCTTAGAAGCTTTATCTTTTAAATAGTTAAAAGATGTAATTTAAAACTACTGAGTTTGCCTCTGCATAATCCTCTGCGTAATACTTATAGTGCATTTTGTCCTTAAAAACTCACTCAGCCTACAATTTGGGACTCTTTCATGAACTATAATTTAAGAGTGCGGAACATCTGCTTGGAAGAAAGTCCTAGTAAGTTCACATACTAGTTTAGGGTCAGTCACCATGACTTATTTAGCCCAGCAACTTCCATTGGAAAGTGTGTTTAGCTTCCCTTTAAATAAGATTTACAGAGTTTAGACAAAAATACTTTTTACCTTTTTCTTTTAGCATCACTATTATTGGTAGCGGTAGGCAAGGGGGTGTGTGCACTGTTTCTTCAGTAGTCTTGTGTACAAAGTTAGCTATATGTGGCAAAGCATTGCTGCTCATACTGTAAAACAGGAAAACGGAAATAAATCTTCAGAGTTATGGGCATAGCTTTAAATGCGCAATGGGCATGTCATTTAAAGTTATTAAACTGTGTAGTTATTGTTGGTGGATTTTATGTTCCTATATGTGTACTTTGCCAGAACCAACATCAATATACAGATCATAAAATGCCTCCATAAGGTTCTACATGAGTTTGTGGTTTAGTACAACATATAATGTTTGAATGAACCATCATACTACATATCAGAAAACAAGTTGAGAATTACCTTTATTTATTTTTTTTCCATTAGAAAATTTTTTTTATTGGAAGTATATATTCAGTACAATATACTCGGCAAACATAAGTCAAGAGGATGTTACATACAAAATGGGATCAGTTAAAACATGCCTTAATTATGACAGTACAATGCTCGCATGGTTATGTTTACTTAAGAATGCTGTCGTCATCCGGTGGCCTCTACGAATTGTCTACTGTACCCAATTTCCAACTAGTCTTAACAAGCTAGTTGTCTGCAGTATCATAAGGCTGTGGGTAGGTGTAGCTTTTCGCTCCGTGTTACTTCTATAGAGGGGTGGGATATAAGCCCTTGAATTTCGTGGAGGGGGTTGGCACTTATGTTCTGTTATGGTCTAGGTCTTTTTCGGAGCAATCCATGCTTCATTTAGGGGGGCAAGGGGTAGCTTAGGGGTGCTATGTCGTCTGGCCTGTGAGGAGGCTGTGGAAGATATGTTGACGTTGTGTGGGAATGTAAAAGCAGGATCTCAATTTGTATGTGAATGTACATAGTGATTGATGGTGGTCAATCGTTGCCGGAGTAGGTGCAGAAAGTGGGGAGAAAGAAGTGAGGGGGGAAGATAGATGGAGGTAAAGGAGAATCAGGAAGGGGGGGAGAAAGGGAGGGAGGGAGAGAATTCCCTTTATAGTGCAAAGTCTTTGCCCTGCCTCCTATACTTTGTGACTCCTTGGCCCTCCTCTGTACCCCCTCCTATATATCTAGCCACGACTGAATTATTTTTGCATTTATTTAAGTGCTTCAATTTCATTTTCTCTTTGAAAACTATTTTTTTTTTAACATAAAGTTTATTTATATTTTTCATTAAAACAGCAACTTACAGTGGTACATTGCTCTCAACAACTGGAATGCGAGGTAACAGCATAGACATATACATTGGCAAATCATTAGTAGTAGTAGACAAAGAAGAAACCCAGTAAAAGTACAAGGCGGATGCCCATTAACCCTATGTGCCCTAGATAGAGGGGAGAGATAACACGGAGAGAGTTAGTACAAAGTGACATCAGTTGGTATTCTATCGGGGGGGGGGGACCCTAGCAACCATGCAGGTATCACTCTGGAGAATCATGGCCAGAGGTCTGCCCAAGGATCAGTCTAGTGACAATTTCTCCATATCTATCCAGGACGCCCAAACCTTGTTGAATTATTTTAGGGAAATTACGCCCTAAGTAAGTAAGTTTGTAGAGGGACAAAGCTGCATTGACCAGGGCCTTCCACTGGGTCACCGTAGGGGGGAGCTCAGCTTTCCATTGAAGCATGATCGCCTTCCTGGCATAGAAGGCTGCAAAGAACACCATTAATTTTTTGGCCTGCGGGGCTTCCAGTGTATCACATATGCCTAAGAGTAATACCTTAGGATCGGTCCAAAGAGCAATCTTCCCCACCTTAGATATAAACCCCGTCACTGCCTCCCAGTAAGGTCTAATTCGTGGACAAGTCCAGACAATGTGGAGGAGTGTGCCCGTTTCCTGTTTACAGCGATGACCCAGCGAGGAGGTGCCGGGGTAGATCTTAGCTAATCGCTGGTGTGTATAATAGGCCCTATGATGGACTTTCAGCTGGGAGAACCTATCCCCCGCTGAAATCATTAGGGGAATGGACCGCTGGACACCCTCCTCCCAGTCATCCTCCACCAAGTCCGGAATATTCTCTCTCCATCTATCATACAGCCGGGACACTCTGGAAGTATCCCAACCCGTCACAACAGAGTACAGAGCGGACAATGTTTTGGAATCCCCAGGGGCCTTCAACAAATCCTCTATGGTTAAACTTTCAAGGGTTATGGGAAGCGGGAATTGCGCCTGGAAGGCTTGACGTATCTGAAAGTACCGAAAGAGCATCTGATTTGGGAGATTTTTCCTATTTTTTAGCTTGGCAAAAGTCGCCATGGTCCCCCCTGACACCACGTCCGAGAGAGTAGTAACTCCCACCTGAGCCCAGATAACAGGATCCGGGATAGTGCGGAAATGAGGGAGGCGTGGGTTGCCCCATAGTGGGGTGGAGGGGGACCAACAGCGCCTTGCCACAGCCCTAGTCCTGACTGTGTCCCAAACCCATAGGGTAGTCCTCATGGGAACCAAGATTTTCGGGTTAGAGTTTGGACCCCTATGGATCAGGTTTCGCAGCTCAGCGTATGAGCCCAGCAGAGCCGCCTCAACAGCCGAGGCCGCATTGGCAGGCTCCTCCGATAGTCACCACCGCACCGTGACCAGGACTGCCGACCAATAATATTTAAGGAGATCGGGGGAAGCCAACCCACCCAGTGTCAAAGGTAGCTGTAAGGTGGTTTTTGCTATCCTAGGGGGAGCACCATTCCAAATGAAGGAAATTATTATACTATCTACTTTCTGAAAAAATTAAAGCGGTATAGGGATCGGTGTTTGTTATAGGAGGTATGTAAATTTCGGAAGAATAATCATTTTGATTAGGTTGACCCTGCCCACTGGGGTAAGGGGAGGGGCCCTCCAGGCCGCGCATCTCTGGGACAGGTGGGAGACTGCCGGGGTTAGATTAAGTGTTAGAAATAATGAGAGGGATCTATTAATTACAAGCACAGACTTGGTCCAATTAATACGGACACTGGAATGGTCTCCAAAAGTGTCTATAATTGTCAGGGCGGCTGGGAGGGAAAAGGACACCTCTCTCAAATAGAGCAAGGTGCTGTCCGCATATAGGGATTTTTTTTGAGGAGAGTCCCGAAGGTATGCCCTTGACCTCTGATGACTTTCTGAGAAGCATCGCCATAGGCTCAATGGCTAGGGCAAATAGAGCCGGGGAGAGTGGACACCCCTGGCGGGTACTATGCTGTAATGGAAACCGGGGAGAAAGAGTGGATCCGGTGCGCACTCTGGCCACTGGGGCGGAGTACAGAGGCTGGATCCATGAAACTAAGTTGGGCCCAAATCCGAACCGATGCAGGACCTCCCATAGATATCCCCACTCAACGGAGTCAAATGCTTTCTCAGCATTCAGGGAGGCCACTGCGTTGGTGTCAGAAAGAGAGCCCACGGAGGAGAGGACGGCATACAAACTTCTCAAGTTAATATCCGTTCCCCTCCCTGGCATGAATCCCGTTTTGATCTTCACTGATTAACTTATGAATAACCCCATTGATCCTAGTGGCCAGTACCTTCGCCAAGACTTTGGCATCAGTGTTTATCAATGAGATAGGACGGTAGGAGGAACACTCCTCCGGATCCTTACCCAATTTAGGGACAACCACGATTATGGCTTCTGCCATGGAAGGGGGTAGGGAGCCTTGTCTCAAGGTTGTGATAAGGGTCTTGTGCAGCTTAGGAGCAAGCAGTTCCCCGTATTGTTTGTAAAACTCCGGGGGCAATCCATCAGCCCCGGGAGTCTTACCAGCCTGCATAGCACCCAAGGCATGTTGTACCTCCGTGAGGTCATCCAACTGCCTCTTCCTCTGTAAGCCTAGGGAAAGCGACCTGGGAGAGGAAGATGCTCAACTCATCCTCCATTTTTCCTATTCTGGGAGAATATAGCTCTCTGTAGTAAGAAGCAAATTTACCATTAATGTCCCGGGGATCTACCAAAATATTACCATCAGGATCCCTAATGTGTGCTATATTAGCGAGTGGGTTCTGCTCTCTAGACAACCAGGCGAGAAGTCTGCCCGTCTTCTGCCCGTGCTCGAAGATGCGCTGAGCCTGCGATAGTTGATGTTGTTTGGCCTTGGCTACTCTAAGAAGCATCACCTCTCTGTAGGCCGACATCATGTCTAGTTTGGTAATAGGGTTTTGAGTGAGAACGTATTGGGACTCGAGTTGTTGGGCCTTTTCCTCTGCCTCCTCCAATGTAATTGTTGCGTCGCGATGGGCCCTCGCTATGGATGTTTGATAGCACCCCCTAACGTGGGCCTTATAGGCATTCCACACCATCTCAGCCTGCGCCGAGCCAGGGTTCCTAGTGCAGAAATCAATAGAACTTTTTGCCACTTCCATATCTATAGTGGGATCTGTAATCGAGTATCGCGATAGCCGCCAAATACGATCGGAGGAGGGCGTTAATGTCTGAAGACTACACCACATGGGAACATGATCAGAAATGCCCCTGGGGAGCATGCTAATCTCCTTGATCCTGGAAAGCAAACCTGATGTGGCATATACTAGGCTTGTGCAATTCTTTTCGTTCCGAATTTCGTTTTTACCGAATTGTGCAAAATTCAGCAATTCAGACGAATTCCGATTTCCGAATTTTCAATTTCCTAATTTTTCCAAATTTTCGTTTTTCCGAATCGCAGTAATTCGTAAATTCACGGAAATTCGCGGTAATTCGGAAATTCGCGGTGATTCTGCAATTTCGTTAATTCGGAAATTCGCGGTAATTCGGCAATTGCAGTGATTCGGAAATTCGCAGTAATTCGGCAATTGTGGTAATTCAGAAATTTGGCAATTGGAACAGCCGAAAATCCGAAATTCGGAAATCCGAAAATTGGAAAAAACTAAGAATATTTGAAATAGTAACTAACTAATAACTATTAAATTATAGGTATTGGGATTTCCTTGAATGTTTGGCTGTTAATGAACTTAAATATGAAATTTAGCACTAATAGTCATACTTTCAAGAAAATGTCAATACCTATATTTAATAGTTATTTATTATTATTTCAAATATTCTTTTTTTATTTCGGAATTTCGGAAATTCGGAAATAAGGAAGAACATTTGAAATAATAAGCTATTAATTTATTATTTTTACTTATTATAAATTATAATAAGCTATTATTATTTCAAATGTTTTTCCTTATTTCCGACTTTTTCAGTGTGTGACTGAATATATGCATACTGTATGTATGTGTGTGTGCATACTGGGTGTGTATATACTGTGTGTATATTGGATGTATATTGTATGTATACTGTGTGTTTACATACAATATAAGCACAGTATATACACACCCAGTATGCACACACGCATACATACAGTATGCATATATACAGTCACACACTGCAAAGGTCAGAAATAAGAAAGAACATTTGAAATAATAATAGCTTATTATAATTCATAATAAGTTAAAATAATACATTAATAACTTATTATTTCAAATGATCTTCCTTATTTCCGCAATTTGAAATAAGAAAAATGTTTGAAATAATAATAAATACCTATTAAATTATAGGTATTGGAATTTTCTTGAAAATATGGCTATTAGTGATAAATTTCATATTTCAGTTGACTAACAGCCAAACTTTCAAGGAAATTTCAATACCTATAATTTAATAGTCATTTATTATTATTTCAAACGTTCTTTCTTATTTCTGAATTTCGGAAATAAGGAAGAACATTTGAAATAATAAGTTATTCATTTATTATTTTAACTTATTATAAATATAATAAGCTATTATTATTTCAAACGTTCTTTCTTATTTCCGAATTTCCGAAATTCGGAAATAAGGAAAAACATTTGAAATAATAAGTTATTGATTTATTATTTTAAATTATCAATAATAATAAGCTATTATTATTTCAAATGTTTTTCCTTATTTCCCACTTTTGCAGTGTGTGACTGTATATATGCATACTGTTTGTATGTGTGTGTGTGTGTGTGCATAGTGGGTGTGTATATACTGTGTGTATATTGGATGTATATTGTATGTATACTGTGTGTTTACATACAATATAAGCACATACAATATAAATTATAGGTATTGGAATTTTCTTGAAAATATGGCTATTAGTGATAAATTTCATATTTCAGTTCACTAACAGCCAAACTTTCCAGGAAAATTCAATACCTATAATTTAATAGTTATTTATTATTATTTCAAACGTTCTTTCTTATTTCTGAATTTCGGAAATAAGGAAGAACATTTGAAATAATAAGTTATTAATGTATTATTTTAACTTATTATAGATTATAATAAGCTATTATTATTTCAAATGTTCTTTCTTATTTCCGAATTTCCGAATTTCGGAAATAAGGAAGAACATTTGAAATAATAATAGTTTATAAATAAATTATTTTAAATGATAATTTATGAGAAGCTATTATTATTTCAAATGTTCTTCCTTATTTCCGACTTTTGCAGTGTGTGACTGTATATATGCATACTGTATGTATGTGTGTGTGTGTGTGCATACTGGGTGTGTATATACTGTGCTTATATTGTATGTAAACACACAGTATACATACAATATACATCCAATATACACACAGTATATACACACCCAGTATGCACACACACATACATACAGTATGCATATATACAGTCACACACTGCAAAAGTCAGAAATAAGGAAAAACATTTGAAATAATAATAGCTTATTATAATTTATAATAAGTAAAAATAATAAATTAATAACTTATTATTTCAAATGTTCTTCCTTATTTCCGAATTTCCGAAATTCGGAAATAAAAAAGAATATTTGAAATAATAATAAATAACTATTAAATATAGGTATTGACATTTTCTTGAAAGTATGACTATTAGTGCTAAATTTCATATTTAAGTTCATTAACAGCCAAACTTTCAAGGAAATTCCAATACCTATAATTTAATAGTTATTAGTTAGTTATTATTTCAAATATTCATAGTTTTTTCCAATTTTCGGATTGCTGAATTTCCGAATTACCGCAAATTTCCGAATTACCGCAATTGCCGAATTACCGTGAATTTCTGCAATTGCCGAATTACCAAATTACCGTGAATTTCGGATTTCCGAATTTTTTAATTTCCAAATTCCGAATTTTTTTAATTTCCGAATTTCCGAATTTTTTGAATTTCCGAATTTCCGAAAAAAGAAAAAAACGAATTTTTTATCCATGCACTAGTCTAGCATATACCAGATCAATTCTTGACATGGCGTTAAAGGAGGCTGACTGGCAGGAGTATCTCTTTACATCTGGGTTTTTCCACCCTCAAACATCTGTCAGGTCGTACGGGGAAGTCCACCGGGACAGCGCCGAATCGGGGGCAACTTGTCAACTGAGGGATCAGGGAGCAAGTTGAAATCCCCTGCTATCAGTACATTATTAGTAGGGAACTCAGCAATAACGGAGGCCAGAAGTTTCAAAATGAAGGCTCTGGTAGGTGGGGGAAGATACACTTCTACAATAAGCATTTCAATCATGTCTATAACCACATGTAGAACAATAAATCTCCCTTCCGGGTCGAACCGAGTGGCTAGTAGGTCAAGCGTGAGTGATTTACGGATTAAGATGCTGACCCTTCTGGCATAGCCAGAGAAGGTTGCGTGGTAATGGTGGCCTACCCACGGCTTTTTGAGGGACAGTGTTTTCGGTCCCGTCAGGTGGGTATCTTGCAAAATGCAGATTTTGGGATTGTATTTCTTGACATAGGCAAACACAAGCGAGCGTTTCACCTTATCATTTAGTCCCCTGGTATTCCAGGACATAATAGTCAAGGGGGCCATAACTCTAGTGGGAGGAATTGTATGGAGGGGGACAGCCCATGAAATGTATACCGATTCAACATTGTAAACAGAGTTTGCAGAGATGTCACAGATATTTCTAGTAACGACCGCTGTAAAACAAAACACATTAACCAGCAATGAACCTCACCAAGGTCCAGCTCATCCCCCTACACAGCACCGCCATCTCAAAAACGAATGGAGTGCCTATTACCCGACCCAAACCCAAGAACATATTTACATGAGGTAGGAATTGCACCTACGTGGGGCTAACGGGAGAACTAAGAACCGCAAAAAATGCGGGTTCGTAATCTGAGAGCGAACCGCAGCAGCATATGCTCCAGGTTTAAAGAATTAACCAAAAGGAAGGGAAGACCATTATGGAGGAAAACAAAAAATCACCTAGCAGAACACCTAACTAGGGGCACGAACGTTTTAGTTACCAACCATAACAGACATTTGCTGTCCAGCATATATGTCCAAAATGTGTGCAGCATCATTCTCCCACCCTCCACTCAACAACAGGAACATCCCACCCTGACATTGCACACAGCCAGAAGCATTATCCCGTTTACTCAATGAGGGTAATAGAGTTCCAGTTTCTCCATCCTGTTGGGGGGGTAGTAGTGCCCATGGACCCGGAGAGAACATAGTTATTCATATAACCATGGGGGGAGTAGGAGGTGCAGGGAGTAAGGGGTTAAATGGTGGGAAGGAATAGGGGACAGAGTTCCATGGGGGGTAGGGAGATGACAATCCAAGTAAACAGATTTTTCAGTCAAGCATTATACTTATCGTCAACCAGGGAGGGTATCAAGTCAGTGAGAGGCGTCTTCTGGTGAAGTGAAAAAACTAGTAGATTTGCCATCAACCACCCGGAGGCGGGCAGGGAAAAGCATGCTATATTTCAGACTGCGGGTGTGCAGCTGGGCCTTCACATGATCAAAGGTTTTGCGAAGGCGTTGGGTCTCCACCGAGTAATCCGGAAACAACATCAATCTGGCGTTTTCATAGCATAACTCCTCCACTTTTCTGGCTTCCCTAAGGGCCAAATCACGATCCCTAAAGTTTAGTAACTGGAAAATAAGTGTGCGCGGGGGGGCTCCCTGTGGCCCACGCATGGATGGCATCTGATGCGCCTGCTCAATGACAAAATGAGGGGAGAAATGGGCACGGGGGAGCAGGGTGCGCAGGAGTTGCTCGGCGAAGGTAACTGGATCTTGTCCCTCCGCTCCCTCCGGTAATCCTATCACCCTCAAATTGTTCCGCCTGCTGCGATTCTCACTATCTTCTGCCCTGGACTCCAGGGCTTTAACTTTCACTTGCAGTGTGTGGAGGTTGGCATGGTGTTCTCGCGTCATGTCCTCAGAGTCACTCACCCTCCTCTCTGTCTCCTTAACACGGTCTCTGATGGCATCCATGTCCCCCCTCATCAGGCCAAAGTCCATCTGGAGTTTCTCAATCTGTGTGATGACCGTTGTTTGGCATCCCGTGATTGCCTGCATGAGTGTGGAAAAGCGGTCCTCCTCCAGCAGCACCAGATCCATCGTGGCCGTCTGCGTCGCCATGTTGAGAAGGCTTTGTGGAGACCAGGACTGTGCAGTCTTCCTGGAGCCGCAGGTGCTCCTTCTCATGCCCGGTATCTGAAGCTCTGCCCGTGGGCACAAGGGACATAATAATACCCCTCCTCACCCAGATCAGTATTAGTGCTGCCGTGTAGCACTCACAAACACGTCCGCTCGAGACGCTGTCTTGGCCACGCAGTAGGGGATATGGGTAGTTTTTTGCTTCCACCGCTGATGACCGTAAGCAGTGCTTTGTGCCCCTCAGTACTGTTAACTAACTGTTAACAATAACTTTTGCCCAGTTGTCCAGTCCAGGGCCCCCAGGTACTATGCAGCTGTATTCCCCAGGTGCTGCTGGCAGTACACTGTGCTCCGATCACCGGATCCTTGCTGTAAGGGGCACTATAGGGATGCAGGGACGTGTGGGCCCGGATGACAGGAGCACCAAGATGGCCGCCGTACGCCTTGAAGGCCGGAGCCGCGGTCTATCCTGAGTGCCCGCAGCCCGGGAACGATATAGGGATCGTTCTAGGAATGTTCTTGAGGCATGAGGCACTTGTAGCGCTGTCCTAAGGCCCATGGGGAGATGGATGGCGTGGGGGCAAGCTGCTGATGGCTGGTCAGAGGCCTGGAAAGTGACGATTATGGCTGGCTGGTGAGGGCCGGTGCTGTGGCTGTGAGGTCAAAAATACATGGCGGGCAGTCCCGATTTTTGGTGCAATGGGTAGCAGAGGATGTGTGTGAGCAGATGCTGCCTTAGATGGCTCTCACCCAGTCATCTGACGCTAGGATGGGTCCGGATTACATTGTAGATCACTGGAGCTCTCCTCCATCACTTCTTCCTCCTAGCAGGTCCAGACACGCACCCCTTTTGAAAACTAAATGTAGTTCATCCTTTTTAAGGCTATTAACCAGTTGTAGAAATTTTCCCACTTTCTGTGTCCTTACGAGAATCCAAACAGAGATCAGAGATATTTCCAAGTATTTGATTTACATAAATGATTGATTTCATTGCCAACGAAAGCTACAGAACATATGTCATAGTGAGCTCATTGACAGCAGCTCACCCACCTAAGAGGTGACTATGTTTTCTTTGCAAGGACTTTTTACCACATACTCATAATGTCCTTTAGTTCTTTCAGATTGACATATTTTTTGGTAGGAGCAGTTAGCTTGCCTGTCACTAGGCGGCTCTGTTCCCATTATAGTATGACAAGGGGAAATTTGTGGCTGGGTGTTATGTCCCGTAAGGTTCCTTCATAGTGATGTCATGGGTGTAGTCTGTGTTCTTATAAATGCTAGCATGGGAGGAGTCTTGGTAGATTGGGTATGGAAGCCAAAGTCCCC